>SJYA01008193.1:0-18019 GCA_006410615.1 Neotragus moschatus | reverse complement strand
ACCATCTTTCTAAATTCCATATATATGTGTTAGTATACTATATTGCTGTTTTTCTTTCTGGCTTACTTCGCTCTGTATAATCGGCTCCAGTTTCATCCACCTCATTAGACCTGATTCAAATGTATTCTTTTTAATGGCTGAGTAATACTCCATTGTGTATATGTACCACAGCTTTCTTATCCATTCATATGCTGATGGACATCTAGGTTGTTTCCATGTCCTGGCTATTATAAATAGTGCTGCGATGAACATTGGGGTACACGTGTCTCTTTCAATTCTGGTTTCCTCAGTGTGTATGCCCAGCAGTGGGATTGCTGGGTCATAAGGCAGTTCTATTTGCCATTTTTTAAGGAATCTCCACACTGTTCTCCATAGTGGCTGTACTAATTTGCATTCCCACCAACAGTGTAAGAGGGTTCCCGAAAAGAGCTGTTTAAAAGCTAGTTGCTCTTTGAGTTGAAAGCTTTTTTGTTTGGTCAAGGTAAAGGGTTAATCTCAATGGGAGGGTTCGGTCCAGGGGCTAAAATTGTTCTGCATAAAAAAGAAGTACAAATTTTTTTTTTTTTTAATATTTAGTTTAATTATTTGGCTTGTCAGGTTGTGGCATGGGGGATCTAGTTAGCTGACCAAAGATGGAACCCAGGCCCTGTGCATTGAGAGTGCAGAGCCTTAGACACTGGGCCATCAGGGAAGTCCTAAATTTTAGCTTTTAGTTGAAGCTGGAGGAAACTTTTTTTTTTAATTTTGTTTTTATTTTGCCTTTATTTGTTCAGGGGTGATGAAAGAAAGTGGGTCCTAGTATTAGACTCTAAAGAAGCCTGCTCTTCACAACACCCAGATGTTCATGTGTTTTAGAGCCAGAGGGGAGAGCCAGCTGTGTCTCCACTAGGGTGGGGTGGAATAGAGAGAGGGGAGGTGATGAGAATTAGGTTACAATCAAGACTTAGAATCAAAAAGTGACAAGGAATCATTACCAAGTTGTAAGCACTCACCTTAGAATCCTTGAAATTGTTAAGGAAAATCATGGGCTTCAGTTACATGAGATATGAGCTAAAACTCGCATTTGAATGTGGAAGATGGTACAATAGAGGACCATGCACGTGTCAGGGATAATATCTCCGTAACAGAGTTGGGAGGTTTAAATGAAAATGTAGATAAAAGTACTTCATAAACTAAAGGAATGCATCATCACCCCTAGATAAAATGTCTTTCTCTGAAGGTTTTATAAAAAGGAAGTCAGACTTAGATTCAACACTGATCACAAATATGAGAATAATCATCCAGGAGTTGTGAGCTCTGTCATAGTTTTCTTTATGAATTCAGTTCAAATGGATAGTAAACACAGTTTGGATGTTCAAGATACAGTTTTAGAAAATGACTCGGTATGACCCAAACATGTCATGTCAAGACTCGGGGATTTAGCTCACATTAGCAGTCCTTCCCCATTTCTTTCTGACACCCCACCCCCATTAGCCTGGGGCAAGCAGTCATTTATTTTCTGTCTTTTGTAGACTTGACTTGCCTCTTCGGAACATTTCATATACATAAATCATACTATATGTGGTCTTTGATGACTGGCTTCTTTCACAGCATGAAATTCTCAAGGGTCATAAATGTTGCATGTGTCAATATCCAGCCATTTTTTGTTTTNCATTTATTTTCTGTCTTTTGTAGACTTGACTTGCCTCTTCGGAACATTTCATATACATAAATCATACTATATGTGGTCTTTGATGACTGGCTTCTTTCACAGCATGAAATTCTCAAGGGTCATAAATGTTGCATGTGTCAATATCCAGCCATTTTTTGTTTTCTTGAAAAAAATGTTCAGTTAACTTTGTTTTTTAAGAACACTTTCAGATTCACAGCAAAATTGAATAGACAGTGCCGAGAACGCCCATGTACTTCTCCCAGTCCTTCACTGCCAGCACCCCTCAGCACTGTGGTTACAGCTGAGGGAACCTACACTGACATCATGATCACCCATGGCTTACATTAGGGCTCACTCTCTTTATACATCCTTTGGGTTTTGGAAATGTATAGAACATCTTTCCACCTTTACAGTCTCATCGCCCTAAATCCCCTGTGTCCTCTGTCTGTTCATCGTGCCCCATTCCTACCCCTGACAACCACTGCTCTTTTTATTGTCTCCATAGTGTTACTTTTCCCAGAATGTCATTTACTTGGATTTATATGTATTTGGCCTTTTTAGATTGTCTTCTTCCACTTAGTAATATGAATTTAAGGCTCCTCCAAGTCTTTTCTTGGTTTGCTAGCTCACTCTTTAAAAGTGGTGAATAATATTCCATTGTCTAGGTGTACTACAATTTCTTTCTTTCTTTCTTTTTTTTTTTTTTGGCCACACCATGTGGCATGCAGGATCTTGGTTCCCTGACCAGGGATCAAACCCCTGCCCCCTGCACTGGGAGTGTGGAGTCTTAACCACTGGACCACCAGGGAAGTCCCTCTGTTCACCTATTGCAGGACATTTCGGTTGCTAACAAGCTTTGGAATTATAGATAAATCTGCTGTAAACAAAGGAAGACTTGGGGACTTAGGATCCTACTATAAATAACTTCAGGCACATTTAATAGGAACAGAAGGNTTTTTTTTTTTTTTTTGGCCGTGCCATGTGGCACGCAGGATCTTGGTTTCCTGACCAGGGATCAAACTCCTGCCCCCTGCATTGGGAGTGTGGAGTCTTAACCATTGGACCACCAGGGAAGTCCCTCTGTTCACCTATTGCAGGACATTTTGGTTGCTAACAAGCTTTGGAATTATAGATAAATCTGCTGTAAACAAAGGAAGACTTGGGGATTTAGGATCCTACCATTAATAACTTCAGACCCATTTAGTAGGAACAGAAGCTTTTTCTCAGTATTTTGCTGAGATTGTGGAAATGATGATGACATTGCAAAGGAATGGGAAATATCACGTATTGGGTATATACTAGACACTTGGCATATATTGTCTTTTTTTTTGGATGTGCTGAGTGCCATGTAAGATGTTAGTTCCTGGACCAAGGATTGAGCCCATGCCTCTGCAGTGGCGGCCCAAGGTCGTAACCACTGGAGCACCAGGGCAGTCCCCTGTATTGTCTTTCTTAAAGCGTATTGCTGTCCAAAGAAGTGGTAGTATCTCCACTNGACATATATTGTCTTTTTTTTTTTGGATGTGCTGAGTGCCATGTAAGATGTTAGTTCCTGGACCAAGAATTGAGCCCATGCCTCTGCAGTGGCGGCCCGAGGTCATAATCACTGGAGCACCAGGGCAGTCCCCTGTATTGTCTTTCTTAAAGCATATTGCTGTCCAAAGAAGTGGTAGTATCTCCACTCTTTAAATGGTGGAGGGGGGCAGGGTGTGTGTGAAAATTACAGTGATTAAAAAACTTGCTTTAAGTCATAGCTTTGAAGTGGTAGAGCTAGTATGAAGACTTTCATCAGCCTCAAGGTCGTTTTCCTCCTATCCTGCTGCCAGGGGGGCTCTGAAGTAAACTAACATTTTTAGCGCTCAGGCCTTGTGCGGTTTTGCTTCCTGGTCTCATATCACATCTTAATTATTCTTCTTGTTCTGCAGAGCTTTCTGACAAGTCTTCATGAGATGGTATAGGTGACAGGTATGTCAGAAAGATTAAATCACTAGCTTAACTCAGTTCTGAAATGGACAGGTTAAATTCCTGGATTGTCTGCAGTTTCGTTTACATAGGAGCAGCCGTCTTTCGTGAGGTCATTACAGAAATGCTGGCGAACTCTTTCCATTAGCAGTTCTTGCATACAGTATGCACTTCTTGTGTTGTGGGACTCTTTTTTTTGTTGTTGTTCAGAATTCACCTTAGGGGTTTTCTCAGACTCGGCATTCTTAATCGATCGTGGTTTTTAGCTTTCTTTTTTCTTTCCAGGCTGGGTGGATGATGCAGTTTCACTTCTAGGTGTTAGGATTCTCTTTCACACTAGTTTGTCATGACCTTAAAATATTTTAAGTTTCTCCTTGGGTTAATTCTTTTTTCTTTCTTTCTTTCTTTTTTAATGTAGTACCCCAGTGGGCTAGAGATTTGTTTTACCAAATGAGTTTAAACCACCAGCAGCTGGAGAGTTCACAGCCCATGAGCACTGTCAAACTTATCCCAGTGTAAAAACCTGCCAGTGGTCTTTTTATTGTCTTCCATTGGGTAGGTTTTGAGATCAGCCTTGAGGATGTGAGTTGCCTAAGGTGGCATAGGATACCAAAGACAGAGAGGTGTTTGCTACGAAGATGAGAATCGTCTTAGTTTGTAATAGCCATCCTCGTTGTTGCCTGGGGATTACTGACGAGGCCCAAGAGTCGCTCTGAGCTGTAACCACCCACAAAAACCACACGCATGGCATTTTACTCAAAACTCTACCTTAACCACTACTTTGTGATGCAAAACTGGCGGAATTTTGGGTACTTTCTGTAAAATCGAAATCTTTATGGGGGTTTTCCAACATTCTAGTTGATTGTGAACAAGTGATCAGTATAACGAAAGGAGAGCAGAGTTGGCCAATCAACACTGACTTCTGTGGTACAAAGGATGCCAGCCTGTGTGGAATATTTCATGTGGAGAAAGCTACCTTGTCTGAGAAAAGAGATTCTCCTGTTGAAAAATGCAGTTAAATAAGAGGTATTGACATGAGATCGGTAGTCGTAAAAGATAGAGATTTTAGAAGCTTCTTATCTTTGCCACAACGTTTTCACTCTTGACAAAGTAATCACCTTCAGCACTTTCTAGCGTGTAGATCCTCTTATGAAAGAGGTTTGAAAAGGAAATCCATTTGTATTGGACAAAATACAGTTCTGCATAAGGACTTCCTGTAAAGGAAGAACCATTATGGGAAACTGCTGCTAATAAGATACGATAGCCCTTTTACGGAGGGAAAATGGTAGGTATAAGAGCTCTCTCCTGTTTGGCCGAGTCAGGGGGCCTTCGTTTATTCTGGACTTAGGTCCTTGGGCAAGTTCCTTTACCACTCTAAGGCTCAATTTCTTACCTTTACAATGAAAAATTTCTTTTCATGGTTAATATTCCGCTGTATATATGTACCGCAGCTTCTGTATCCATTCATCTGTCAATGACATCTAGATCGCTTTCATGTCCTAGATACTGAAAACAGCGCTGCTGTGAACATTGGGGTGCGTGTGTCTTTTTGAATTATGGTTTTCTTTGGGTATATGCCCAATAGTGGGATTGTTGGGTCATATGGTAACTTAATTCCTAGATTTTTAAGAAATCTCCATACTGTTTTCCATACTGGCTGTATCAATTTACACTTCCAGTTATTACTCCGCCATAAAAAAGGAACGCATTTGAGTCAGTTGTAGTGAGGTGGAAGAACCTAGAGCCTGTTAGAGTGAAGCAAGTCAGAAGGAGGAAAACACATACCGTATATTCAAGTGTATATACGGAACCTAAAGAAGTAGTGCTGATGAACTTATTTGCTGGGCAGGAAGAGAGACACAGAGAGAACAGACTTATGCACGCAACGTCTCACATGCTAGTAAAGTAATGCTCAAAATTCTCCAAGCCAGACTTCAGCAATACATGAACCGTGANCCATTACTTTATAACCCTTTATTATTTCTGTAAGGTCAGGAACGTCTACTCTTTCACGTATGATTTTAGTACTTTGAATCGTCTCTCTTTCTTGGTCAGTTCCAGCTAAAGGCTGCCAATTCTGATGACTGTTTTCAAAAAATGAAATTTTGGTCCTATTAATTTTCTCTATTGTTTTCCTATCCTCTATTCCATTAATTTCCTCTCTAATCTTAATTTCTTCCTTCTGTCTGCTTTAAGGTTAGTTTGCTCTCCTTTCTTCAAGTGTAGTAGCCTAATTTGTAACAGCCCAAAGCTCAAAACAACCTACATATTCATTAATGAGTGAACACATAAACAGATGTGATTATATTCATTCAATGAATGAATGAACATAGTCAATAATTTTTTTAAAAAAGGAACTATAGAGCAACAACATAAAGTCATCATATTGAAAAAACCTAGACAAAAAGAGTATATATTTTATGACTCCAATTATACAAAATTCTAGAAAGTGCAAACTAACGTAGCAACAGAAAGCAGATCAGTGGCTAACTAGGCCAAAGGTGAGGGAGAATATGAACTAGAGAAGTGCGTGAAAGCCTTTGGAGGTGATGCTCTGTGTCTGGATTGTGATAGGAGCTCCACAGGTATATATGCAAGAGTCAAGATTAATTGAATCACACACTTAAGTGACACAGTTATTTTACATAAATTACACCCCAAGAAGTTACTTCTCAACAATGCTTTAAATTTATGTTTTTAAAGTGGAAAAGAAGGCAGTGGGGCAATTTGTATATACGTCTCAAGAGGAAATACTCAGCCAAATCACCATTCAGACAAGAAAAAATAATATATACCATTCAGCTGTTGTTATAGAATATATATCATCCAGGGTGGTTGTGTTTTTTTTCCTTAAGTTACTCTCAGACATAAAATATAGTATACTGAAAAATAAATCAGATGAAGATTTGTTTGAGAAAGAAATATTAGTTTAAGGAAGAGCTTATGCTACTGTGAAATTTGACTCAACTGTTAAAAAGAATTCATAAAATAGAAGAGGCATTAATCTAAAAAAAAATTTATCACAATGAGGAACTCAATAACTTCACTAAAACCTAAGAGAGGAAGTAAAAACTAACTCAAGGTCTCTTCTTGTTCTGGAGAAAGTTACAAATACTAATTAAACCTTCATTATGGTAGAAGAATATAATTATAGACATTAGTCAAATAGAAACAGGAAACAGAACTTGGAAGAAAATAAAATTGAACAAAAGCACACTTGGTCAATGTATCCAGAGTCAGGAAAAGGAGAAAGAAAACAAAAAGAAAGCATAATAAATAGAAAATAAAGAAAAAAAGTAATATTCCACACAAAATATTAGCAAATTGAATCCAAGACTAAGTAGGACTCATTCTCAGTATAAATAAATATAAGTATTAGGAAATTAACTATTTAAAATATCAATGCAGAAAAAAATAATTTTCATAGATGCTAATAAGGCATTTTATTAAACCCAATTCCATTCCTAATTTTTTTTAATTGGTAAGCAATGAATACAAAAAAAAAAGAAAACTTTAACTTGATAAGAAAACAACAACAAACATATCTAATGAGAAAATACCCGATATATCCCCTTCAACAAGAAACAAGATAAAAATGCCTTCACTATTTTAAGAATTTCCATATGTCTTGGTCAGTGCAACAAAAATGTAAAAAATGTATTTTAGGGAAGAAGCATTAAGTTGCAAAGTATATGATTCTCTTGGATTTCCAAGTAAAAATAAATGAAAAATGATTCAGAACATGTTAGGAATTCAATAAGCTGGCTAAGTGCATGATAAAATCTCAAAAATAAATAGCTTCTCTACATACAGGCAATAAGAAACTGCAATTAACAGTAATTTTTATTTTAGAACTTTATCTTTTGATCTTGGGGCAGAGGAAGAGAAACAGGAACCTGAAAAGCCCAGAAATGCAATGGTCTGTCCAAAGGGGATTCGGCTAGAAGCACCTAGAACAGTGCCGGGCACTGGATAAATATTTTATGAATAAATGAATGGAATAGGAGCTTCCTGATTAGGTCTGGTTCCTCTCATCAATTTCCTCTAGGAGGGAGTTCTGTTTTCTTGCCAGCTGAAACAGACCTTTCTTCTCAAGGTATATAGCTCACATATCAGAAAGATTTCTCCTTTCCTTTTCAGTATGTTGAATGAGCCAAGAGTAATTTACTCTTATTCAAACAAAACAAAAATCAAATAAAGGAGAGGAAGTGAAAATATGTACCATAATCAAGTCATGGCAATAATCACATCAATGGTAATGTAAATATGACATGATTGTGAATGTTTATTGTGAGCTGTTTATTGGTTAAAGCTATCTATAATCTGGCCCTGAACTGCAGAAAATATAACCCTAGAGCTGACTCAAGGTTTTCTTTCCCACAATTTATACATTCTTTCTGTATAACTCGCTCTGTTTCCTCCTCCTTCTGTGCAGTCTTATAAAAATTCTTAACTACACAACCTTGCTATAGTCTAGGAAGCATTTTTCTTTTCTTTCACCTGTATTATTATGTTCTGAATGCTAACAGACCACTTGGTGCACACATGCCTCCCACTGGTGCCTATCAAAACAGGCAAGGAATCTCTGTAGTCATCTAAAATACGTTGTTCATATCAACTGCAAGGATCAGTGTTGGGGCTTTCCCGCTGGCTCAGTGGTGAATCCATCTGCCAGTGCCGAAGACATGGGTTTGATCCCTGGTCCAGGAGATTCCACATGCCATGAAGCAACTAAGCCCACACACCACAACCACTGAAGCCCGCATGCTCTGGAGCTCATGGTTCACAAGAGAGGCCACCACAGCGAGAAGCCTGCACGCCACAACCAGAAAGCAGCCCTCGCTCTCTGCAGCTAGAGAAAAGCCCACGCAGCAAGAGACCCAGCATAGCCAAAAATAATAACTAAATAAAGTTACGAGAACAGCTTTTGGGGCCTACTATGCATGTGATTGCAGCCATGAAATTAAAAGACGCTTACTCCTTGGAAGAAAGTTATGACCAACCTAGACAGGATATTGAAAAGCAGAGACATTACTTTGTCAACAAAGGTCTGTCTAGTCAAGGCTATAGTTTTTCCAGTGGTCATATATGAATGTGAGAGTTGGACTGTGAAGAAGGCTGAGCACTGAAGAATTGATGCTTTTGAACTGTGGTGCTGGAGAAGACTCTTGAGAGTCCCTTAGACTGCAAGGAGATCCAACCAGTCCATTCTGAAGGAGATCAGCCCTGGGATTTCTTTGGAAGGACTGATGCTAAAGCTGAAACTCCAGTACCTTGGCCACCTCATGCGAAGAGTTGACTCATTGGAAAAGACTCTGATGCTGGGAGGTATTGGGGGCAAGAGGAGAAGGGGACAACAGAGGATGAGATGGTTGGATGGCATCACCAACTCAATGGACATGAATTTGAGTGAACTCCTGGAGTTGGTGATGGACAGGGAGGCCTGGCGTGCTGCGATTCATGGGGGTCACAAAGAGTCAGACATGACTGAGCGACTGAACTGAACTGATGCATGTCATTAAATTATCAGAACCACCTTACTAGCTCAGATGGCAAAGAATCTGCCTGCAATGCAAATGACTCAGGTTTGATCTCTGGGTTGGGAAGGTCTCCTGGATGAGGAAATGGCAACTCACTCCAGCATTCTTGCCTGGAGAATCCCACGGACAGAGGAGCATGGCAGGCTACAGTCCATGGATCCCAGAGAGTCGGACATAACTGTGCAACTAAGCTGGTATGCCCGCACTATAATTCTCGTTTTATTGACAGGATAACAGAGGCTCAGGGCAGGTAAGTGACTTCCCAGTCAGTAAGTGATTATATTAGGACTCCCTTGGCTAAGGGAGTCCTCTCAAGGTTCCATTTTTTTCTTTCGACTCAGCTACAATAGCTTCAAAGGTACATTACTCTAACTTCTCTAATGTAACAGTTCGAAATTACTTTGATTTGGAACCAGAGGAGCAAAAAAACTTTATCCCCCCTGCTGATGGCAACATTGTTTCTCATGATGGACAGATTCTCTCTATCCATTTCCTACAACAACACAGACCAACAGAGAAATGAAGTTTCCCTGATTCATGAATAAGTCAACAGCAAGACTCTTCTGTCAGTTTCATAATTTAACCTCCAAGAGAGTTTAAAATGGACAGTCTTGTGATTTTAAGTAAGCAGCCAGCTTGTCAAGGTCAATACCTGAAAACATATTCAGCTATGTGATACCAAAACTTCTACAGCTTACAATCTTGGGATGCTGTGGTGTGTCTTTAATGAGTGTTATCCCTTTCCACTCACACATCCAAGAGAAGAATGATTTGAGAGAAACAAAAAACAGTGGCTATCTTCTTCAGAGTCAGGTTGAAAGTGGAGTTGTGACCATTTTGCTCAAACCACAGCACTTGAGACACGCTTAGTAACCTGTGGGGACTTTCCTGGTGGCTCAGTGGCTAAGACTCCACACTCCCAAAGCAGCGTGCCCAGATCTGATCCCTGGTCAAGAAACTAGATCCCACATACCACAGCTAAAAGGATCTCTTATGTCAGGACTGAGACCCAGCACAGCCAAATAAATAAATAAAAATAAAGATTAAAAAAAGAAATCTGTAGGTGCACGTTAGCCCCAAATTTGGATCCTAGTCTAAAAATCTGAACAGTACAGTCTAAAATACTATATAAAATCGTACCTAGGTTACTCAAAAAGCTCCACACATACCTACAATAATGTGCCGAGCCTCCCAGAAGACCTGGGAAGGAGAATTTGGTTACACTGAAAAAGTCAAGTCCACTGAACTGTTTCAGACAGAGCTGTCGGTCTATCCCTAACATAAGCATGCATGCATGCTAAGCAAGTCGCCTCAGTCGTGTCCGACTCTGTGACCCCACGGACAGCAGCCCACCAGGCTCCCGTGTCCACGGGATTCTCCAGGCAACAAGACTGGAGTGGGTTGCCATTTCCTTCTCCATCACTAACATAACCACCCCCTGGTACCACGTCTTCCATTTGCACTTGTTTGTAAGTTGGTCACCCCTCTTTCTAAAAAGCTGCAATGAAAGCCCAGAACCCCTCACAAGGATAAGGACTGCTACGAGGAAAACTGGAAGGGAGAAGAGCTCACATCACTGGCTGAAAACACGTCTCTTTCACGGAGCTAGGCAAGGGCCATGGCAGCCCTGTGGTCAGGGAGGGTGGGGCCAAGAGCATGAAACAGGGTCTGACAAGGTCCGCACAGCTGGTGAAACATGGCAAGGTCCTGCTCCTTCTTGGTGACTTGAAGCAGGAAAGAAAAAATGTCTTAACCCCAGGGAAAAAAAGATAGTTCAGAAAATTGAATGATCATTGGGAGAAAATGGTAAGAGCTCGCTCTGAGCCAGTATTCACCCGTATTTGGCAAGAACAGATTAAAATCTACAGAAAAGGGCTCTCCTGGTGGTCAGCAGTTAAGAATCCACCTTGCGATGCAAAGGACACTGGTTCGATTCCTGGTCCGGGAAGATTCCACATGCCTCAGAGCAGCTAAGCCTGTGGGTCATAACTACCGAAGCTTGCGTGCCCTAGAACCTGTGCCCCACGACAAGAGACGCCACCACAATGAGAGGTCTGTGCACCAGAACGAGAGAGGAGCCTCCACTCTCAACAAAAAAAAAAGCCCGCACAGCAAGAAAGACCCAGCAAAGCCCAAAATAAATATTCACAAAACAAGACAGAAGAGCACCGTCTCTTCCCTTCCCTCGGTCAACAGCTGAGTGGTGTCCTCTTTATGTCTGCGCGGTGTTTTCAGGCATGAACAACGTACCCATCCCGCCGCACAGGACTGCGAGTAAGAAGCCCCATTTTTCTTTTTTTAATAGTTTTCATTGGAGTACAGTTGCTTTACAATGTTGCATTAGTTTCTACTGCACAACAAAGTGAATCAGCCACATATATACGTATATGCCCTTTTTTGGATTTCCTTCCCATCTAGGTCACCAGAGAACACCAGAGTAGAGTTCCCTGTGCTATTCTGTAGGTTCTCATTAGTTATCCACTGTATACACAGTATCAGTAGTGTATATATTGGTTGTCTATTTGAAACACAGAGTTACACAAGGGTTAATCAAGTTTTCCCTTTTTCATCAATACCAACTATTACTAACCAAATTAGGAAGAGAGAACGAGGGCTCTTTGGTCAGAGCGCCTCCAAGGAAGGAAGGCCACACTCTCAAAGGGTCAGAGAATTACCTTCTGAGAAGCATCAGTGCACCCTTCCGAGGCTAGTACACACACCTGCACTGCTCTCTCACGTGCACACAAGCGACAGCAGGCCACTTGTGGTTCGTAATGTTTCTTTTTTTACTTACTGTATCTTGCCATTACTGCAAATGAGTGTGTCTGTATACTCTTTTTTAATACATTTTAAAGATTATCATGGTTTACAAAACTAGCTCCCTATTGGTGGACATTTCGGCTCCTTATCTTTCTCCATTAAAAATAATAATATTGCAACAAATACATCTGTGCACACATCTATTTACTGAGTCAGCACACACTCGGCTACTCATCCCATCCTAGGCTTCGTTCACACACTGCCATGACAGCATTAAGCAATCAGAGCCCCTGCCCTCACGGAGTTTACAGTACAGTGTAGGAGATACACACGTCTGAGGGCGTGTTCCCTCCGAGTGAATCAGAGGATCCTTTTAAAGCAACTGATCTCAACCTTGGCTACACGTTATAATACTCTGGAAAACCCTTTTTAAGAAATACTGGGCTCTGGACCATCCTAGACTCACGGGATCCAAATTTCTTGAGATGGGGTCCAGGCAACAGCATTGTCTAAAAAGTCCTCGGATGATGAGTGTTTAGCTACATACATCTTGATTAGGATATTCACAATGACAGTGGAAATGAAGAAGGATGTATAAAGAATAGTGATGTCAGCTGTTTTCGCCTTCTGAGATGGCCTACACACTGTGTCTGTGGAGTGTGTTTCTTTCTAAATAAATCCGCT
Source organism: Neotragus moschatus (assembly GCA_006410615.1). NCBI lineage: Eukaryota > Metazoa > Chordata > Mammalia > Artiodactyla > Bovidae > Neotragus > Neotragus moschatus. The sequence goes on along the minus strand of SJYA01008193.1, from coordinate 5,422 downwards.
TTTTACCTATCACTTTGTCTCTTACTGAGTTCTTTCTGTAGTGAGACATCGAGAACCTGAGCTTCACTGAGTCCTGAGACCAGTTGCAGGGGATCACACCTCGGTCACCCCACCCTGGAGTAAAGAAGAACTGGAGAAAGAACCTGGGGCAACAGACCTCCCTGACTGCTCACACAAACTGCTCTCTGACCTGAGGCTTCTCGTCTGAAAACACAACAAAAGTGCGGCCAGGGATACGCAGGCCATAGCAGTGAGCCTCCATATCAGGGCACACAGCTGCCTACAGGCAAAAGACCTAGATTCCTGCATTTTTAGGGAAAATCTGCTCTTGATAATACTTGGGCCCTGTATCTTTAATTTTTTTTTCTTAAAAAAAAAAAAAGCAGTGATGTTATATATAAAAACAGCGTGTTTAAAAAAAGAGGCACAAAAAAGGCACAAATACTTTCACCACAGGGAGACTATAATGTGCTAAAACAAGAATCACAGAAATACCTGGAAAGATGTGTTCAAAGCTAGAAGGGAAGATGTGGGAGTCCTAAGCCCTGCTGCAGCAGTAAAGTCCATCCAGAGACGAAACCTAAGGAACTAGCAAAGGGCAGAAGCATGGCGGGACAGGCTCACTGTTGGAACTTAGAGGGAAAGAGAGGAGGGCCCAGCGAAGCAGGGGCAGAGCAGGGAAGGAGGGCCAAGAGAGGAGAGAATTAATGCATTCAGTGACTGAAGCATCCACGATGTGCCAGGCATTGGGCCGTGAACAGAGTTTAAGACCCTGAGGAAAAAAAAGGCAGAGAAAGAAAGCATTGAGGGGAAGCTAGTTAATGATATCACTCAAGGAAAATGAGCACTGAACCAAGGGTCTAGAAACCCGGGTCCTGACCTCAACTCTGCCACAAACCAGCCGGGTGACCCTATCTGATAAATCACTCCTCTCTCTGAGTCACAGTTTCCTCCACTGAAAAGAGAGGGTCCTAGAGGGAGAGACCACGGAGTCCTCTGCGGCTCTAAAGGCCTGAGTTGTTAATGGCACAAAAACAGCTGCTGTGGTTCTCCTGAGCTGTGAGCGGTCGAGGTAGGACCTGGCCCGTGGGGCTGGATGCTGAGGCAAGAGGAGGCAGATGGTGAGGCAGATGGAAGCAGTGCACAAAGACTGCTCATCCAAGGAGCCTGACGGAGACGGGAGAGCGAGCGGGCAGCAGGCAGCAAGCCTTGGGAGACTTCTCTAACGAGGGAGGCTGCTAGGGGAGGAGGAAGAGGCTGGAAAAAACCAGAAACTGAGATGAGGGAAGAGACTCAGGCTAAGATACACAGGGGCTGGTTTCATTTCCCTTGGCCTGAAACTGTGTTTTGTATAAGGAACGCAACCTACAGTGCGTAATGCAAATAAACGCTCAAAACAGTGGGGTTAGGGTTTGGAAAACGATGCTAGTTTGCAGCAGTCAATAAAGAGAGTGGTCTCTAAGGCTGGACAGATCCAAGTTCAAATCCCAGCCCCACTCTCTTCCAGCTCTGTGACCTTGAATATGTAAATGCAACTTCATCTTTCAAAGCCTGTATGTCCCCAGCTGTCAAAGCAAAAGGAGATAGTAAATGCATGCTAGGGGAGTGCTCCGGGAGGATGCAGTACGGCTCCCAACCAAAAGAGGTGCTCCCTAAAGATCTGTAATGATCACAGACACGTTACTATCGTCTCTGGGTAAAGGTGGTAACTGTGGGGACACCCTCGATGGGGAAGATATCAGAACAAAAGGAAAAGAAAAGAGAAGCAACAGTTAGGGACATGACAACAGTCCTAAGCGGATGTTAAACATGACAGTCTGGGCACACAGGAGACCATGCTAAGTTAGTCTAGATGTTGACTGGGAGATGAAGTGTTCTGGGCAAGCCCCACAGTCAACCCAGAATGGAGAAGCCCGCCTGGGGGACCCCAACTCACTGCAAGCAGAGCCCCAGAATGGCAGCAGTCCTGAACCAGAAGGCTGAGATGGTCAAGAGGTGACTTTAACGGGACCTGGAAACCAGGACGTCCAAAGGATACACTCAGGGCCAGCTTCACAGGGACCCCATATGCCGAAGGATTTCACACTAGGTTTAACGTTCTGCTATTACTATCTTGAAATTCTTAATAATTTTTTTTTAACATGAGNGCCAAGAGAGGAGAGAATTAATGCATTCAGTGACTGAAGCATCCACGATGTGCCAGGCATTGGGCCGTGAACAGAGTTTAAGACCCTGAGGAAAAAAAAGGCAGAGAAAGAAAGCATTGAGGGGAAGCTAGTTAATGATATCACTCAAGGAAAATGAGCACTGAACCAAGGGTCTAGAAACCCGGGTCCTGACCTCAACTCTGCCACAAACCAGCCGGGTGACCCTATCTGATAAATCACTCCTCTCTCTGAGTCACAGTTTCCTCCACTGAAAAGAGAGGGTCCTAGAGGGAGAGACCACGGAGTCCTCTGCGGCTCTAAAGGCCTGAGTTGTTAATGGCACAAAAACAGCTGCTGTGGTTCTCCTGAGCTGTGAGCGGTCGAGGTAGGACCTGGCCCGTGGGGCTGGATGCTGAGGCAAGAGGAGGCAGATGGTGAGGCAGATGGAAGCAGTGCACAAAGACTGCTCATCCAAGGAGCCTGACGGAGACGGGAGAGCGAGCGGGCAGCAGGCAGCAAGCCTTGGGAGACTTCTCTAACGAGGGAGGCTGCTAGGGGAGGAGGAAGAGGCTGGAAAAAACCAGAAACTGAGATGAGGGAAGAGACTCAGGCTAAGATACACAGGGGCTGGTTTCATTTCCCTTGGCCTGAAACTGTGTTTTGTATAAGGAACGCAACCTACAGTGCGTAATGCAAATAAACGCTCAAAACAGTGGGGTTAGGGTTTGGAAAACGATGCTAGTTTGCAGCAGTCAATAAAGAGAGTGGTCTCTAAGGCTGGACAGATCCAAGTTCAAATCCCAGCCCCACTCTCTTCCAGCTCTGTGACCTTGAATATGTAAATGCAACTTCATCTTTCAAAGCCTGTATGTCCCCAGCTGTCAAAGCAAAAGGAGATAGTAAATGCATGCTAGGGGAGTGCTCCGGGAGGATGCAGTACAGCTCCCAACCAAAAGAGGTGCTCCCTAAAGATCTGTAATGATCACAGACACGTTACTATCGTCTCTGGGTAAAGGTGGTAACTGTGGGGACACCCTCGATGGGGAAGATATCAGAACAAAAGGAAAAGAAAAGAGAAGCAACAGTTAGGGACATGACAACAGTCCTAAGCGGATGTTAAACATGACAGTCTGGGCACACAGGAGACCATGCTAAGTTAGTCTAGATGTTGACTGGGAGATGAAGTGTTCTGGGCAAGCCCCACAGTCAACCCAGAATGGAGAAGCCCGCCTGGGGGACCCCAACTCACTGCAAGCAGAGCCCCAGAATGGCAGCAGTCCTGAACCAGAAGGCTGAGATGGTCAAGAGGTGACTTTAACGGGACCTGGAAACCAGGACGTCCAAAGGATACACTCAGGGCCAGCTTCACAGGGACCCCATATGCCGAAGGATTTCACACTAGGTTTAACGTTCTGCTATTACTATCTTGAAATTCTTAATAATTTTTTTTTAACATGAGGGTAAGAATTTTCATTTTGCACTGGGCCCCACAAATTACATGGCCAATCTTGGGTATACATACAGTGGTAAAGAACAGTCACTGCATTAACATGTATATAACAAAAGCTGAAGGACTGAAAAATCTACTATTAACTCAGGCCAAAAAACAATTATTTAAATCATTGAAATCCCAACACTGACTAATTCAGAAGGCAAAATGCAGTTATTATCTTTAAGAGCTAACCCAAGACCTCCTTCCAACGTGCTTCACTTAAAATTTTCTTTAATAAATTACTCTGACTACCCCCTTGGCATTCAGCACATACCCCTGTCATCATGTTAAACAGCAGTGACTCGCCTGTACTTCCCTGTCTCCCTTCCTGGACTTTGAGTGGCTAGAACGTAAGGTCCTCTGTTCATCGTTGCATTCCCCAAGCATGGCACATGAGAGGCCCATATAAATCTCTGAGGAATGAACAAAAAGTCCAAGCGTCCTTCACTAGTGCTGATGCAAGTCATGAAATAAACAAGATTTACTGGACCAGACAGTGCAGAAAAAAGGCTGCTATACTGCATTTCTGCAGCACAGATGCTGACGCAGCAAGATGATAAGCCTAATTCCTTAGAATGTTGTTGTTTAGTCACTAGTCGTATTTGACTCTTTTGTGACCCCATGGACTGTAGCCTGCTGGGTTCCTCTATCCATGGGGTTTTCCAAGCAAGAGTACTGGAGAGGGTTGCCATTTTTCCTTCTCCAGGGCATCTTCCAGCACTGNAGCACAGATGCTGACGCAGCAAGATGATAAGCCTAATTCCTTAGAATGTTGTTGTTTAGTCATTAGTCGTATTTGACTCTTTTGTGACCCCATGGACTGTAGCCTGCTGGGCTCCTCTGTCCATGGGGTTTTCCAAGCAAGAGTACTGGAGAGGGTTGCCATTTTTCCTTCTCCAGGGGATCTTCCAGCACTTGTAGGTAGATTCTTTACCACTGAGCCACCAGGGAAGCCCTCCTAAAAGCACACCTCTTCCCTAATTAAATAGCCTGAAAAGCAGGTCTAAGTTTCCATTTTCACAATAAAAGAATTATTCTACAACCATTTTTATTCTATATATCCAGTAAGACATTTTTCACCTGGAATGTCTGAGCCCTGACCTGTCCCAGATAATTGTTATTTCCAAAATGTAGGTATCTTAACTCCCAAGGAACATAATGCCTTGACAGAGGAGGTTCAAACACATGTACAAAAAATTCATGTTAGCACTTCAAGTATTAATATGCTCTATTGATTCTAGTAAGAAATTATATTTAAAAGTATATATACCCTCAAAAGGGAAAAAATATTTTTTTCAGCAAGTGATACTGAGAAACTGGATATTCACATGCAAAAGAATGAAATTGGACCCTCTTCTTAACACCATATACAAAAATTAACTCAAAATGGATTAAAGACCCAAAGCTACAAAACTTCTACAAGAAAACATGGCGGGGAAGCTTCATGCCACTGGAATTGGCAGTGATTTCTTGGATATGACACTAAAAACACAGATAAGAAAAGCGAAAATAGACAAATGAGACTACATCAAACTTAAAAAAAATTGTGCAAAGGATGAAATCAAAAGAGTTAATAGGCAAACTACAGAATGGGACAAAACATCTGTAAATCATATATCTGATAAGGAGTTAATATCCAGGATATAAAAAGAACTCCTACAACTCAACAATAAAAAAAATCAGATGATCTGATTGTGAACAGGCATTTCTCCAAAGATGATATACAAATAGCCAACAAGAATATGAAAAGATGCCCAGCATCCTTAGAGAAGTGCAAATCAAA
>SJYA01008192.1:0-15923 GCA_006410615.1 Neotragus moschatus | reverse complement strand
GGTTGGTCATAACTTTCCTACCACTTTCCTACCATTTAGGGATTCCTACTGAACTGAATCCGTAAATGAGAAAAGTTTCCAAAAATGTGAAATGAAGTGAAATGATGCATTGAAGGGCCATTTATGAGTTAAAATTTGTGGTTTTGTTCCTAGAAAGCAAATTACTAATGAATTAAGCGGGAGTTAGTGAACCAAACTCTGGGGAAGGAAATGGCAATCCACTCCAGTGTTCTTGCTTGGAAAAATCCCATGGACAGAGGCGCCTGGTGGGCTTCAGTCCATGGGGTGGCAAGGAGTGGGACATGCCTGAGTGACTGAGTGCACAGTGAACCAGAAGAACATATCTGTCCCTCAGTTCAGCTGCTGTGAGTGTGTGCTAAGTCACTTCAGTCGTGTACAACTCTTTGTGACCCTATGGATGTGTAGTCCACCAGGCTTCTCAGTCCATGGGATTTTCCAGGCAGGGATACTGGATAGGGTTGCCATCCCCTCCTCCAGGGGATCCTCCCAACCCCAGAACTGAATCCAAGTCCTGCATTGGCAGGTGAGTTATTTACCTCTAGCCCCAGCTGCGAAGCCCTCTGTTGCTCTAGGGGGTGAATAATCGTGCTAGCTCCAAATCAAAAGATGTGGAGGAGGACAGGAGCAGCAGGAGCAAGAAAGAGAAGAAGAGGAAGAGAAGGGCAGGAAGGAGAGAGGAAAGTTAGAAGGGAGACAAGTTACTTCTACTAAACCAACCAGTGATCAAGCCTTGAAGCAACTGAAAAAAAAATATTTTTAATGTTAAAAGCTCACAAAGATTTCAAAGGACTATCTTATATGCCAGATATCTCCAGGTGGATCTAGAAAAAGATTAACTTGCTTGAATCTCCCTACAAGCCTCTGCAGCATGAGGAAACCCTGAGAGGCTGAGCAGCTTGTCCAGGGCCACACAGCTATGGAGTTTTGAAGCCAGAATCTGAACTCTGACATCATAGTTCTGTTGCCAAATCTTAATCACCGACTGCTCAGTATGGCTGAGAGCTGATCACCTGTACAAGGCTGTCCTCCTTACTCTTGTATGAAATAGGGGGTGAGGATACCAGGTTTGTTGCCAGAATTAAATGAGATGAGTGTTTACTGTCACACACTTGGCTGTTTGCAGGACAGGGGCAGCGACTGTACGTGTGTGTACCTGTGTCTTTCATCCTAGAACCATGTCTTATACGTAGAAGAAGCACAAATACAGGGAGAATAAATGAATGTATATATGAGTTCAAGAACTCTTTGTGATCCCATGGACTATACAGTCCATGGCATTCTCCAGGCCGGAATACTGGAGTGGGTAGCCTTTCCCTTCTCCAGGGAATCTTCCAAACCTAGGGATAGAACCCAGGTCTCCCACATTGCAGGTGGATTCTTTACCAGCTGAGCCACCAGGGAAGCCCAAGAATCCTGGAGTGAGTGACCTATCCCTTCTCCAGGGGATCTTCCTGACCCAGGAATCAAACTGGGGTTTCCTGCATTGCAGGCAGATTCTTTACCAACTGAGCTATCAGGGAAGCCCATAAATGCATAAGTAAATGTTAAAAACACATTTTAAAGTGTTCTTGGGAATTGCTGTATGACTCAGGGAGCTCGAACCGGTGCTCTGTGGCAACCTAGAAGGATGGGACGGGGTGGGAGGCGGGAGGGAGGTTCAGGAAGAAGAGGACATAAGTATACCTATGACTCATGTTGCCGTGTGGCAGAAACCAGCACAATGTTGTCAAGCAAGTATACCCCGATTAAAAATAAACACACTTTTAAAAAGGAAAAAATACAGTGTTTTTAATAATAATGTTAGTCAGTTTTTTTGTGTCTCATATTTATCCCTTCATTGCTATTTGTGAACCTACTTTCCCCTCCTCCCTCTACCAGAGTGTAAGAATATCTAGTTTAAGAATGGTAACTTACCAGTTTTTATACTCACACAGAGAGGTCACAAAATAAACATTGACCGAATGCAGTTAAGCCCACTTTTACTCCAAGACATTGTCATTCTTGGTCCATTTGGGAAGTGTTCAATGAAAGGAAGACTTTCTTGGAGGCTTAATATTAACAGAATTTTGGCCTAAGTGCCAGTCAAATTCACATTTGAACCGCAGTTCTCCTGTTTGTGTACATAGGAGGATGCCAGTGGATACCGAAAGTCCCCAGCTGGCACCGGGCTGGGTGTTGCAGGGGCAGGGATGTGCCCATCCCTCTGCAGTGATGTCTGGCTGTTCCCTGACCCCCAGCTCCTTCTGCCCTCTGCCAGCGTGGAAGCAGGGGTCACCCTATCTCTGCTGGCTTATTTCACAGCATGGACCACTGGCTAAAAATGTAGACCAAGGTTAACCCTGCAGAATGCTCAGCTGGGAGATTTTAAAGCCAAAGCACTCGCCACTCACTTGCACGTTGTGGTTTGGTCAGCACACCTGAAACGTTAGAACAGTGGCCTGTCTCTCCTACAGTAAGAGACTGCCCCAAAGCCTGAGCTTATAATCAACAAAGCCTCTGTGGCAAGGAGTGAAAACTCACTTTCAGAAACATTAAAACTTAACTCAGCCCTTCAATCAGAGGAAATGCATCTTTCTATAAATCCAAGAACCCTCTCTAGAAGAAATAGCAAACACTACCCTGGTAAATACGTTTGAGATCATAGAAGTCTAATGTCTAGGTGGCATTCTATGAATATTGAACACACATAAAGCTTAATAGAAAGAGGGGACACCCCAGATTAAATGATTTTTCATCACATTTGTCAATTCCAAATTATGGGTGAACATGATGACTGGAATACATACCGATTTAATTAAAATCACCATTTAAACAGTGTGCATCAGAAGGCTTCAGAGGGGGAGTTGGGTTTGCCTGTCGGCTTGTTCAGGGTGGATACGCCAGCTCAGAGGCTTCTGTGCCATCTAGGTGGTACCAATGACACTGATTCCTCCTTCTGCAGGTCTGTGAAGCCTTGTTCGGGAGACCTGGCAATGCCACGCAGGACGCATTCATCTCAGGAAGAAGACCAGACTCTGAAGGACAATTTGGCACTTCCGGGGCAGGTGAGAAACCACACACAAAGGTAGACGGCAAAGCGGGGAAAACCACCCATGACTTGTCAGCATCATCCATTAACCTCCTCCGGCAACTGCAGTGCAAGGAAAAGNATTCATCTCAGGAAGAAGACCAGACTCTGAAGGACAATTTGGCACTTCCGGGGCAGGTGAGAAACCACACACAAAGGTAGACGGCAAAGCGGGGAAAACCACCCATGACTTGTCAGCATCATCCATTAACCTCCTCCGGCAACTGCAGTGCAAGGAAAAGGCACCTCGTTCCCGACATGCACTCTGCATTTTCACTCGACACGCTGGTGCACAGAACATCTTTCATGTCCGCATTCCCTGTGGCACTTCCTAAGGACATAAACACAGGGAAATAGCATCTTGTCCTGTGATGTCAAAGGCTGCTATTAACTAGATAAAGCCGGTTCCAGACCTTATTAGTCCAGTCTTGTCTCTTGGCAAGCCTCATACCTCAGCATGAGAAAATGTGAACTCTGCTCACCTCTCTTTGATTTCCAAGTCAAGCGGGGTTTATGTATAAGCCCTCTGGCACCAGGCTGCAATGTAGAGGCCTCTGTCTGTACTGAGAGTTAACACAAGACAGGTCTTTAAATTGATTAGACTGCTGGGATGGGTGCAGGGGTGTCGTGTCCCTGTGTGTGTGTGTGTGTGTGTGTGTGTGTGTGTGTGGCTGTGAATCCCTACATGGTATTCCTGTGTTATGAAGCTGTGAGATCCTGGCATGGTGTCTATCATGTGGATAGACCCATATGAGTCACGGAGCCTCATTATCACAATGATGTTGACAAACTCAAAAGTACAAAGAAGAGACGCAACAGTGATAAAGCACCTGAAAGGACTGATTTATGAGAGGGAGTGAAAAGAACCATAGATAATAGTGAACAGCGTTTTGTCTTTCTCGCATAGCGCTTTGGGGGAATTCTCAACAGGAATGTTGGCAGAAAAACTCAGAAAAAGTTATCTGGAAAACAATCAAAGTCAGCGCGAAAATTTAGGAGAAACTGAAGAGAAATAAAGGACACATTTGGTTAGGTAACATTGGGCAACACCTGGTTTGGTCTGTGACTCAGAAAGTGAGAGTATTGTTGAAAGATCTATTCTTATAAAAAACGTTTGAAGTTATAGTGAATGAATATGATATATTTACATTGCAAACAACCAACTCAGAAATAAATACGTGACATGTAAATCGTAGCACATGTTGGAATGTGAATTATCTGGGGAGCTGGAACCTTAACACGTTAGATCTGATGGAGCAAATCTCAGCAGACAGGTCAGGGATCAGAGTGAAGTGCTGTTGCCCAAAGGGGTGATCAGTATCATTTTCCCTTTCCACCGCTTCGCTCTACACTCTGTTACAGAGGACAGCTGTTTGAAGTCTGATCCCTGGGAGTAAAGGGAATATCAATCAGGGACTGATACCTGCTGACATCAGGGAACAGAGAAACACCTGATTTGCTTAGGGAAGTGCAATGCCAGGGGAGCCGGTGTTTATATGAAACAAAACATTTAGGATGCCTTACAAGAAGGTATCGTAATTTTCCTCCAAGCAACTTTGCCTTGGCCATCTTTTCAGTTGCCTTCCTATGAGCTGAGTTGGACCCAAGTTCACTTTCACTGGCCAAGTACCACTGCTTTTTAAGGCAATGGGATCAGCGGCCAATTTCCTAAGGATGCGTTGTGTTGCTTAGTCGTTAAGTCACATCTAGGTCTTTTGTGACCTCGTGGACTACATTCAGCCTCTCAGGCTCCTCTGTCTTCAGCAAAGTGGTTGTGTGCTGTGACCACAGCAACGCAGAGGAGCCTGTCTCCAGCCGAGCGCCTGGAAAGCGATCATCATCCTGCTAGACTCCGTGGGTCTTAGTCAAAATATTTGGTGAGCTGTGTGTAAAAGTGTGTGGGCGTGGGGAGGCGACACCTTCTTTAAGACAGCAGGTTACAGATAGAGGATCATAGAGGCTACATTATAATCGGGGACCAGAATCTGGTGCAGTTTTCAGGAACTCATGATATTTTGACGTATCTATTAAAATCAAAACCTACCACCTGATACAAAATAGCTGAGTCTGATACAGAAGTGGGATGGGCAGTCTGTTCTCAGGGTGACACACACTGTCACTGAACTCTTCCTTCTGCAGTTTTTTTTCCAGGTAATAATCGCCTTTCTCATTTTGAAGAAATACAATAAATCTGAGATGCCCCTCCCCTCCGATTCATATCACATGTCTGCTCAGTTGTGTCTGACTCTTTGCAGCTCCATGGACTGTAGCCCGCCAGGTTCTTCTGTCCGTGGGATTCTCCAGGCAAGAATACTGGAATGGGTTGCCATTCCTTTCTCTAGGNAGAAATACAATAAATCTGAGATGCCTCTCCCCTCCGATTCATATCACATGTCTGCTCAGTTGTGTCTGACTCTTTGCAGCTCCATGGACTGTAGCCCGCCAGGTTCTTCTGTCCGTGGGATTCTCCAGGCAAGAATACTGGAATGGGTTGCCATTCCTTTCTCTAGGGGACTTTCCCAACCCAGGGATGGAACCTCCCCACATCCCAGGTGGGTTCTTTACCACTAGCGCCACCTGGGAAGTCTTACACGATGAATATGTACTTCTTCAAATACTCATTTCAGAGCATTCATTATTATCAGAAGCCAAAATAAAATGTCATACTTTGAACAGTTTTTTTTTTTTCAGAAGTCAGTCCAGAGGAAATTTTTGTCTTCCCTGGAAATGCAGATGAGCTGGTTGGGGGGAGGTTGGGTGCAAGGCTCTTCCACCCACTTTTGTGGGGTTGGATTTGAAAAAGATTCCTCAGCAGTTGCTTTGCTTGGGTAATGGTGCTTTTCTGTTTCTAGTTCCCCACAGTTAATACTGTTATAGGAGTGATCACAAACATCTCCCCTGGTGTTGCCTTCATGCCTCCAGGGCACTGTGGTTCCCATCCTCCTCCTTCAGAGGCCGCAGGATCCCAGCTCCCCATCCTTGCCCCTGTGGTGTGCTCAGAATGTGGTCCTCCCCTTGAAGGGGGCACTGGATCCCGATTAACCCCCGTCTACCCCTCCTTATCCGTTCACTCAGCAACCCGTGCTCACTGACCTACAGCCCTGACATCAGATAGCTAAATCACCCTTTAGGGAGCTCCAGGTCAATTCTAAAATAGCCATTTTGAAAAATTATTCAAATCTTCTTCCATTCACAGAGTCCAAAAAAATCAACTTTTTCCCCTCACTCAAACCAAGGAACAGCGAAAAGGAAACGTTTGAGAATCACTTTCCAAGTAGAAATCTAAAAAAAATAATAATAATAATCACAAAATAGCTGAAGCCCATTCGGAGGCACTGACTTCGTGGATAGCAAACTTCCACCTGCAAGATAAGAAAACATGGGGAAGCCCTGCTGAGAGGGGCCTGACGGAGCTGGAGACGAGGCTGGGGAGGAGCTCAAGATGCCAGCGACACCGGGGAAGGGAGAAGCTGGTGCCTCTTGCGATGTCTTCACCTACTGGACACAGGGACACGTTCAGACAGACAACACAGTTTCACGCGTTCTCATTATTTACGGCCACGCTTCCTCATCACAGCACAGCTGGACAGAGACTACTTTTAACCTTCCTTTATCTCTGTGGAGAAGGAAAATGCCAGCTGCCTTGGTGTTTGGTTTGCAGCCCTTCAGTTGCTGAGACTGTAAACCCTGCCGCCCAGGAGCGGAATGCCAGCGCGGAAAGCCTGTAGTGCAGAGCATCCCAGGTGCCCACAGCTCCGCAAAGAATGCCGAGATGCGGGCTGTCTCGTGCCTCTGGGATGCGGGGGCTCTGAGTATGTGTCTGGTCTCTACCTGAACCAGCACTCCTGGGGTGAGCAGGGGCAGTCTAAGATGGGTCCCACTCGTACAGCCCACCCAGCATCCCTGGAAACCCTGTCCAGGGAGGGGTGTTCGGCTTGGCCCTGAACAGAGGCCTCCTCTGCGGCTCCCCTCCCGACTCCCCTCCCTCCTTCCCGCTGCCTGCTCCCCGCCTCCCCTCCCCTCCTAGAGCTCCAGCCCAGGGAAGGTTTCGCCTCCTCCCACTGGGTACAGCAGCAGGTGGCAGCATTGTCACAGGCCTGGCAGTGGCTGGCTGGGGAACACAGGAGTCCAGCGGGAAGGTCTGCATGTGCAGGGGCTGCCCCTTTCCTGAGCTTCCCGTCCCCTATCTCTGCTGCTCCGCTGTTTGTCNCTCCCACTGGGTACAGCAGCAGGTGGCAGCATTGTCACAGGCCTGGCAGCGGCTGGCTGGGGAACACAGGAGTCCAGCGGGAAGGTCTGCATGTGCAGGGGCTGCCCCTTTCCTGAGCTTCCCGTCCCCTATCTCTGCTGCTCCGCTGTTTGTCCGTGACGGCAGCTAGTCATCAGAGTCATCAACCTCTGGAGTCGCCCTAATCTGAGTTATTTGTTCCTCTCCCTGTTCCCACTGCGGCAACACGACCTGTGTTCTTCCGCCTCGAATCCATTAATATCAGGCAGAGGTCTTGGGGCCACAGAGAAAGCGCCGGCATCGCTCATCCCTAAAGGACACGCAGAAAATGAGCGGCAGGTGGGCGTGTGGGGGAGGACAGGGGCGGGCGGCAGGGTGCAGAGCCTCTCTCCTGACCTTGACACTGGGTGCGTGTCACCCGAGGGTGCTGGGAACGGTTCTTTCCCTTTCTCTAAGTAGTGACTGAAATGAAACACACCTGCCTTCTGCATCTCACGTGCGTCTGGGTGGTGCACAGTCCGGAGGAGCAGCCCTGCGCAGGGCAGGAGCGCAGAGTAAGTTGGAGCCGAAATCCCACCAAATTCTGGAGGTAAGAGAAAGGGCTTCACCCTGCCTTCCAGCTTTACATCTGCAGTAGAGGGGAAAAGGCGGAGAGGCATTTTAGACAAGGGCTGGGGCCCAGAACCAGCCTGCATCAATCCACAGGCCGTGGCAAAACTGGGCACCTGGTGGCCGCAGGCCGGCTGGTCTCTACATCACTGCGACCCAGTTGGGTTTGGTTTTGCCTGGCACTCGTGACATAAAATGCTATTTCTTCCTTTCTTGTTGCTTGGTCCCTTGTGCTAAGGCTCACAGGACATGACTGGTGCAATTAAACATCTGAGTTTAGACTGGTCAGTCATTCACGTGTCCTCCCCCTCCCCCCTTCCTCTACGTGCTCATGAGCACACACACACACACACACACACACACACACACCTCGCCCTGCCTTCTCCATGTCAGTAAATGAGTCGTGATTGTTCATATGGGCTTAACAGTTCACAAGGCAAACGCCTTCCATTATGGTGCATCGAGCTGCCATAACGGGGCTGAAAACTGCCGCCACTGAGGTGTTAAGACGCAGGTTCTGCTGAAAATGATGCCCGCACGAAGGACCAGGATTCATTAAATCGGGCAGCCTTTCTCATTACACGTGCAGACTGACAGTCGGGACTAACTGTGGTCTGCGGTTTCCTTGGCGTCCCCCTACCCAATAATATACACATAGACGTTTTTGCACAGGTGCTATTATATTTAAAGCAGAATAGTGAAATTGTGCATATTGGGGGTTGGTAGGTGCCTGCTTTGTGTAAAAACAGCAGTGTTCTTCCTCCCTTTTGTTGCTTCTCTGAAAGAAGAGGGACCCTAAGAAGAGGTAAACCCAATTCGGAGGCTAACCCCCAAGGCTTCTAGTTAGGTCAACATATCAGATAAAATGGACCCATGTTACCTGGAAGAGATTTAAATATTAACCATGAACCCAAGACACTCGATACTCTGGCTTTCTGTTTTCTCGCCACTTAATTCATGCGTGTGTTCCACTTTCACTACATCCAGTAAATCCTTATGGAAAATTCCTTAAAACACGACTAATGAGGAAGCATCAAAAAAGTCACATCCCTCTATGTGTGGAAAGTGACTGGATGAAGGAAAGGCACAAACTCATTACAAAAATATCATTTTCCTCAAAGATCGGAGGCCCCTAGGTGATGCTGCTTTGCATCTTCACATAAAATACGGAATGTAGAACCTTCTGGTATTAACAGATAGCACCAGAGTACTCTGCCCTGGGCACTTTGCAAAGATGCAAGATAGCTGTGCCTTGAGGTAGGTAAAGAAAAAAAGAAAATATTTCTTCCATAAATATGGGATCTTGATCATCAATGAACAAATATCCTGGAAGGCACTGTCAATATGAAATGTCATCTAGGGGCAAAGATGCTTTCTTGAGTAAAAAAATAATAATTGTGTAGATGTGTCTGTGTACATATATGGGAAATACTCCTCGAAAGAAAAAAATAAAAAATGCAGTTTTCCAGAGAACAGTCCTAAGGACCCACTCATTACAGAGAGATCTTTACTGAGAAGTGGCTTGCATGGNCTTTCTTGAGTAAAAAAATAATAATTGTGTAGATGTGTCTGTGTACATATATGGGAAATACTCCTCGAAAGAAAAAAATAAAAAATGCAGTTTTCCAGAGAACAGTCCTAAGGACCCACTCATTACAGAGAGATCTTTACTGAGAAGTGGCTTGCATGGCCCTATGCTCTGGTTTTGCTCACTTCCTATTATCCACTTCCTTGAATGTACCCTCTATTAAAAAAAAAATGCTATGAGAGGGACACTTCTGTCTGTGCAATACCCCCTTCCTTTCATGCACTTCTGTTACAGAAGAAGTGCTTCAGTTTACAATAAACCGATTTTTAGTTCACAGCCTCTTTCCCTCGTTCTGTCAGGAGCTTAGATTTCTCTCTTAAGGTAAATTCTCTAAGGCCCCTTGAGCTACTACGAACTTGAAAGCACTTTCTCTGGGAAGCTTTTTCTCATTCTTTTTTCTCAGCCTTTCGCAGTGAGGATTATTTCAAAAGGTTGCTTTTTACCTTTGTGTATAAATATAGAGAGATATGGGTATAGAGACAGAAAACCTGGGTAACAAAGCACATATGTACTCCCTTACACTCGCTCCATGTCACCTTCCCTGTGACTTGCATGCCTGTCTCTTCCCGCTGCTACTCCCCCAGGGCAGGCAGAAGGATTCTCCTCTTTTTTTGTATGCATCACTGACTACCCTTGTCAAGTGCTTTAAAAAATAAATGATTAGAAATTTTAAAAAAAGTCTTCACCTTTGTCCTTGGATCTGAGAGTATGACTTGAACATTCTTTCCAAGTCTAGCACAAATCGTAGTAACATGTGCAGTCTTAAATCAACAGTATCTTCATGATCTTGACATCCACAATTCTGCAAGTCAAGCCCAGACTGAAAACAATGCCCTTCTTTAATTACATAAGAGATTTTGAACTCATATTGCATGAAAGAGTCCAGAATAGCCAATAATATGTTACAAAAGTACTTGGCTAAAAATAATTATTTACAAGGATAAGCCAAATCCCTGAAAAAATCTACAACTTTTTGCAAAATTATTTGAAAAATAAATATGTCCTGAAAGTCACTTGTGGTTTTATGCCCATAATGGGTTTTCTTTGGAATAAAGTTCACATGCGAAAACCTATGATACAAATTAAATGTATTTTCCATGGAGATGCATTAAACACTGCAAATATTTTTATGTGGTTCAAAAATGTGTGAGATTAGTATATATTGTAATGCTGACATTTTAAAATATTGGGAAATAGATTGTCAAATAGCATTGAGAAAACTTGCTGTCTCAAAAAAAATCAACTTCAAAATACTTAAAATAGTTGAAGCTGTGCACAATGTTTTTCACTGACTACAATAAAATAAACTAGAAATCATTATTAGATAACTAGATAGCTCTCCAAAATTTGAGAAATAAACACTATACTTCTAAATAATTCATGGATCAAAGAGTCATGTAGAGAATTGGAACATAAATTAAAATGAGTTGCAATTAAAAGACATGGTATACAAATTTATAAGATGGAGATAAAACAGTTATTTGAAGGAAAATTTTTTTAAATACTTACATTGAAAATAACAGATGTTTCAAACTAATTGCTAAAATTTACACAGGAATAAATTACAGAGGAAAAGAAAGTTAAACTTAATTATAAAAAAGGAAATGAGAAACTTAACAGTAGTGTTCAACGGAATTAAAAACAGAAAAAAAGGAAAATAAATGGAATTAAAGGAGATTGTTTCAAAAGGATCAATGAAACCTTTTAGTCAAACTGATCAGAAAAAAAGAGAGGACATAAATTACTAATATCAGAAATAAAAAAATGACATCACTAGAGAATCTGCAAATATTAAGAGGAGAGCAGAGCAATATTAATACTAAAGACACATACAATGTACAATGTCATAGACTAAACAGATTTATTGAATAATGCAAAGTATCAAAGCTCATTCAAGAAGAAATAGATTACTAGAATAGTATTACACATACATATGTGTATAAAATAAAGTTTTAGTTTAAACTATTATCACTGAATTCAAATATCTTTACTGGCAAATTCTGTCAACACCTGAGGAAGAGATAATACCAATACCAGTTCCACATAAGCTCGTCCAGAAAATACAGGATAGAGAAAAATTTCAAGTTTATTTTATTAGCCCAGCATTATTCTGATATCAGAACTAGACAAAGAGAGTCCACAGAAACAAAAAGTATAGATCAACAGCTCTAAAAAAGTAAGGAAATGAAATCTAGCATTATTAAAAAAAGCATAATAAATCATGATTAAATGGTACTTAACAGAAATGCAAGGCTCAGTTAACATTTGCAAACTGATGAATATAATTTGCTATATGACTATGCTGCAGGTGAGAAAAACATTATCTCCATAATGTTTGTTTTCTTTGCAGACAAAGCATTGACAAAATCCAATAACTATGCTTTATTAAAACAAAAACAGAAAAATAAGCTTCTTTAACCTGAGAAGGGCAAGCTGCACAGAACCACAGCTATTATACTTAACGGTGACAGAAAATACTTTCCCCCAAGATTGAATAAAATGCATTGATTGACTGAGAATAAAAACAAGGATGTTTCCTATCAACATTTCTATTCAATACCTATATCAGTTTTCTATTGATGAGCCAACAAATCATCAAAAACTTTGTGTCTTAGGATCACTTGTATTTAATATTTTATCTATCTGTGGGTTAGAAGTGAAACTCCTGGTGTCAGCAGGACCCTGTTGACTGGAGGCCTGAGGGGTGAACCACTTCCTGCCTATTCAGATTGTTGGCAGAACTCAGTTTCCTGCAGTTGTGGGACTGAAGTCCCCAGAGTCTTGCTGTCTGTCCTTGAAGGCTGTTTCTACTTTCCTTGAGTCCGCCCACACTCCTTGACTAACGGTCCCTTTCACCATGTTCAAAGTCACCAACAGTGCCTGAGCCTGTATTACAACCAGAGGTCTTCTCTTTTCTTTCTCTCAGCCATGTCAACCCTACATGAAAATTCAGTTCAGTTCAGTCGCTCAGTCATGTCTGACTCTTTGCGACCCCATGAATTGCAGCACACCAGGCCTCCCTGTCCATCACCAACTCCTGGAGTTCACTCAGATTCATGTCCATCGAGTCAGTGATGCCATCCAGCCATCTCATCTTCTGTCGTCCCCTTCTCCACCTGCCCCCAATCCCGCCCAGCATCAAAGTCTTTTCCAATGAGTCAACTCTTCCCATGAGGTGGCCAAAGTACTGGAGTTTGAGCTTTAGCATCATTCCTTCCAAAGGAAGGTGGTAAGGAATGATGCTAACCCTACATGAAAGGACTCCTGTAATCTTAAATGCTAGCATGATTAGATTGTGTCCAGTTGGATAATCCAGAATAATCACTTTACCTCAAAGTCCATACTCTTAATCACATCTGCAAAGTCCCTTTTGCTACTTAAGGCAACATTTTCACAAGCTCTGGTAATTAGAATGTGAGCATCTTTTTTTGGGGGGGGCATTATTCTGCCTGCCAAAATAGCATGGGGAGGATTTCTCCCATACAGTATAGTAAGGGAAACAGAGAAGTGGCATTAGAGGAGATTAAAAATAAAGGCTAAAATTATTTCTATTTATATACTAGATAATCTATGTCAAAATTCCAAGGCATCTAGAAAAACAGTAGTAGATATTATAAGAGTTCAGTAATATTGTGGTATTGAAGGCCAAAAAAAAGAATTGCATTTTTATATACTAGATATATTTTTATATACTAGATATAAACAATTAGATAGAAAAATTTCAAAGAAAAAATTTTCAGTAAGGCCAAAAACCTTGAAGCATTTAGAGATAGACCCAACAAAATTGTTTGAGATTTGCAAAATAGTAAACTGAAGAGAAAAATCAAAGAACTAATAAATATATATTTATGCATACATACATATGTGTTAGTCATATATATACACAAGATTATCCAACTTTTTTTCATGAATTGGAGGTCTGAGTTTTGTTAAGATGTCAATTTTCCTTGAGCGTGCGTGCTAAGTCACTTCAGCTGTGTCCACCTCTTTGGACACATAGCCGCCCACTAGGCTCCACTGCCCATGGGATTCTCCAGGCAAGAGGTTGGAGACAACTGCAACGGGTTGTCATACACCCCTGCAGGGGACTTTCCTAAGCCAGGGACTCAAGCTGCATCTCTTACGTTCCCTGGATTGGCAGGTGAGTTCTTTACCACTAGAGTCACTTGGGAAGCCCCAATTTCCCCTCACAGGTTTATAAATTCAAAGTAATCCTAACTAAAACCTCTGTAGGCATTGTTATTGAAAGCAACAGTTAACCTAAAGGTTATATGAAAATCTAATTTCTCCATCACTGAAGCCTCCAAACGTATAAAATAAAACAAATGAAACAAAAGACGTTTTTCTTTAGAGCAAAAAGAGACTTTTCAGGTGCCATGAACTCCAAAAATCCATCTCCTCCTTTAACATGAAGCTTTCCAGAGAGAGACAACTTCCAGAGTAAATTTCTTTCTGAAATGAAGACAATTTAAATTTAATTTTAAAAGACCATATTTTTGGTCAAGGAAAAATGGACCTAAAAATTAGCTCCATCCTGTCAAAATCAGTATCTCTAGCATGCAGCAATCAAGGACTTGCAAAGTCATTATTTTTAGCATGCAGGAACCAAGGACTATTCTTTTTTTCCAGGCACTCCATGAAGACTCCAGATGAAGAACTTCAGCCAATCAAGCAGTGACTGCAGCAACTAAACTCCAAACGTGTGAGACTATGGCTACGACTACTGATTCGGATGACTGAGCATAACCCCACCAGTGGACTTTGCTTTCATGATGGGAAGGAAGGCACCCAGCCAAGGTTTCACAAAGATAAGAACAAACACAATTTTTGTGACTAGGATATCTCTTTTTAAGTGGAACATTAAGAAAAAATAGAAAGATATTTACAAAATAATGCTAAAAAAGAATTCTCATAAACATGATGCCATATTTGCTATTACTTGTAGAAGGTATTAATAGATTCTGCCTAAATAATGAAAAGATGAAGGGTGCTAAGTTAAGTTTTAGTTATAAAGGTAATCACTAAAACAAAAAACCAAAAATGCCAGCCTTCCTAAATACAAAAATCTATTAACAAAAAAAGCACAAAAACGTTGAACACGTATTAAAGGCTTTACACATAAATAATACACAAAATTATATGAAAGGACTAAAACAAAACATATTTCTTATTTTGATGAATGCAAATGAACACATTTTAAAGTAAAACCCAAATATACATTGTTCCACTTACAATGTTGTGGTTTTAAAACAAAAGAACAAGCAAGGAGCTGTAAGAGGAAAAGAGAAAGCAGGCGACTTAATTTTAAAATCAAACAAAATAAGGAGCTCGGGTGAAACCTTTAAACAAGATTAAAAGGAAACTATAATATAAAAATGAACTATTGATGAGAAAGAGGCAGGAGTTATGAACATCTGTGCATGAAATAGCATAGTTGCCACATTGATGAAGCACAAATCACAGAAACTGCGAGACTGGAAGAACCATAAGCATTAATAATACCATTAGTAAAGGAGATTTGCCTTATATACAGCAAATACTGTCTCCAGGACATAGGGATAATGCTTTCTCTATACCTGACTGTGGAGTGTCCACTGAAATAGCCCGTATACCAGGGCGCAAATGAAATGTAAGAACCTGCAGCGCTTCTTGTGTTTCACTATTGAGTTTAATTCTGGCTTTTGGGCAAAATCAGACACGTTTTATCAATTGGGAAATGGCCATCTGTTTTTGATTTATTAATTTTTTCGAAAATCATGAATAGTTGTTGAATATTTCCAAATGCCTGTCAGCATGTATGGAGATGAGCATATTTTTCCTTAGATCTTTAATATTATGGATTAGATCAATAGCTTTCCTAATATTCAACCATCCTACCATCTGGAATCAGCTCAAGAGCATTAAATAATTATGTCAGTAAAGTGTTCTTTGATTATGTTTATTCATTTCACATTTAGGATTTTTCGTACATACACATCTATATATACTGCTGATACACGAGTACGCAAAATATCCCTTTGACTATCAGCGTGCTCGCTACAAGCCAGCATCATTTAACACTGGGGAGGAGGCACTAACCAACGCAGTTAGACAAGAAATAAAGCCAGTTGAAAAAAACTGGAAAAGATGAGATAATTTTCTCACTATGTGATCATATGTGACATGAAAAAAATGAGGAAATCAACAAAACACTTTAGAAAATGATATCAAAATTCAGAAATCGTGCAAAGTGAAAAAATAATTTATATATAAACTGATATATATATACCTGTATAATGGAAAGGTGCCCATTTAAAGTAATGAAACCCAAATATACTCAAATATAAAATGACCAACTTCAAGAGGAAAAAACAATACTTACTTGAACTAACCTTTCCAATATTATACAAAGAACACAAAAATAATTGAAC
>SJYA01008190.1:0-16637 GCA_006410615.1 Neotragus moschatus | reverse complement strand
TTTTTTTTAAATTAAGCATTATCATTTGTTGAGACAAGGAAAGCCAGAACTTTGAAAATGTGTCATTTTTCCTCTTCCAAACTGAACACCGACTATACACTGACAATCTTCTCTTTCCTTAATTAAATAATGCACACTATGCTGCTCAGTTGGTAAAGAATCGACCTATAATACAGGAGACCCCAGTTCGATTCCTGGGTTAGGAAGATCCGCTGGAGAAGGTTTGGGCTACCCACTCTAGTATTCTTGAGCTTCCTTTGTGGCTCAGCTGATAAAGAATACACCTGCAATGAGGGAGACCTAGGTTCAGTCCTTGGGTTGAGAAGATCCCGTGGAGAAGGGAAAGGCTACCCACTCCAGTATTCTGGCCTGGAGAATTCTGGCATGGACTATACAGTCCATGGGGTCGCAAAGAGTCAGGCATGACTGAACGACTTTCACTTTTCATGCTGTGGTTACAAGAAGAGATGCGGTGGACAGACTACAGGTGACATTTGAATTCACTTGCTCTGGTGACAAACCCTTAGAAATACTCACCACTGGCCTTTGGAAGGATCACTAAGTGGGATTAATCTTTAAGAATTTTTAAAAGACTAGCCTCATTGACCTACAATATGTTATGTCCCTCTGGGGAACAACCCTTCTTACATCTCAGTCCTGGAGGTTCAGAGCATGCTGGACCTCCCAGTCCTGTAGCAGGCCATTTGACCTAGACATGGAGAGTCCAAAGTATTCCAACTCCTTGACCATTGCGATTGGTTCAGGGACAGACATGTGACCCAAGTTGGACCAATCAAAGTCCAGAAAACATCCTGGGACACCCCCCCTCCCCCTTTTTTTTAATATACCCTCTATTTCCTGGAATAATTAAGCTGGTGGGCTACACGTTTGTGCCTGAGGTCTTAAAAAGAGTTCAAACTTGGTTCAAGTTTGAGGTAATCGACATGACAGATGAGTAACTTTGACGAAAGTACCTAAATTCTCAGCATCCCAGTTTATCTACTGAAAATGTGACACTGCCTTTCCCACTGGCTGACTGTCAGTGCCGCAAGATCACTGCAAACTGACACTGTAGTGCTTCTTTCATTCTTGTCTTATTTTAGGGACGTGCTTGTTTACTTCTCATCCTTATTCTTCACACAGCCTGGAGGAAGCTAACGGTGACACCTCTCAACCATGCTTCTCCTTTCACAGAGCAGCCCAGTAAAGAATAAAGTCCAAGCCATTATCACCTCTCACCTGGGCAACAGCTAAAGTCTCATACCTGGTGAGCCTCATCCCTTGGTAAACACTTTTCCCAACAGCTTCTCCCTGGAGTGATCACTTTCGGAGAAATATTACCTGAACATCCTCATGAGTCCATGCTCCTGGTGCCCCCATCCTTAGAGTGTCAGAAGCTTTGATCTCTTGCTCTCAGAAACATCAAATCTCCTCTGAGGCACAGTAAAGTTTCAGGATCTGCTGCAGACCATTGGAAAACAAGGATGCTGTCCCTTACTCACTGCCCAGCTGTTCCACTCTGATGCTGCCACCAAAGACTTGTGTTATCACATAGCATCAGCCAGCATGAAGCTGCGATAGCTACNACATCAAATCTCCTCTGAGGCACAGTAAAGTTTCAGGATCTGCTGCAGACCATTGGAAAACAAGGATGCTGTCCCTTACTCACTGCCCAGCTGTTCCACTCTGATGCTGCCACCAAAGACTTGTGTTATCACATAGCATCAGCCAGCATGAAGCTGCGATAGCTACAAGCAGAGCTTCTCCCTGCAGTCTGTGCTCTGCCATGCCTATTTCAGATGAAGCATGCCATCAGCCCCTTTGTTGTCTGGCTTTTTCACACTGATTTGGAATTTAAAATCTTTAGCTATTTAGATTCCTTATTAACAGTGGATGGGAGAAAAAGAAGGATTCAGGCAGCTAATTTACTTCTGTTCCCAAGTCTCCTCTGTCCTCATTAGGAAATAAGAAAAGGAAATTCAAATTTAAAAATCACGTGTATTAGCACTTTTTCTATGGTTGAGAAAATTTATCATTATTCGTTTCCAGTGAAAACCCCTATTTCATCTCATGAAATTTCAAAATCTACATTATTATAATTTGAAGGACACTGGTCTACTCCAGTAATATTTCAAAAATGAACCACAAAGAGAAACCATGTGACTTGTATAAAGTCTGAACTCTGTTTCTTAGCAATTGTGCCTCTCAGTAATTATAAGGGGCACTAACTTTTCATCCCCTGAAGTAGACAGTCATGTAAATAGTTAAATTTGTGATTGGGTAAACCATAGACCAACATGATTTTTAAGAGTAGCTTGGGTCTCTGAAAGTCTCTTCCTTTTGATTTTAGGGAACTGTGTTTGTAAACCCAAGACCAAACCCAGGAACACAAATGCATTCCATGATCTACTCATAAGTTCATCCTAGCAGCCATTCAAATACTCATTCATTCATTCAACAAAAATGTGTCAGTTACCCAGCTACTAGTTTTATGTACAGTGCTGGTGCAAAATGGTGTGCATTCTTAAAATGTAAATTTTATAAAGCAAGGTCCATTCTAAGAAAGGGAAGTAAAGGGAGATAGAATATGCAATGCATATTCATAAGTGCTATTAGTAATTTAGAAGGTGCTGTGGAATCTCAGAAAAAGAGATATGTCAGCTGGAACACCAGAAAAGGGACCATACAAAAGTGGCATTTGAAATGAACCTGAAAGAAAAGTTATACAAACCACAAAAAGTCATATCAGTCATACAGTGAACTCAGGGACAGAGACACAAAAAGGTGCAGCACTTTGTATTTGTATTGAAATGTCCTTATTCTTTGCTTGCAGTTTCTCATAATAGCAAAAGTCAATAGGTTGTTTTATATAGTAACTTCCTGTTTAAAGCAAATAAATGATGTAGTGCAGTAGAAATAAGAAATGAAAATAAAAAGTGGATTCTGTGACAGAAGTTCTGAGTTCAAATGCTTGTTATGTAATTGGCTAGTTACAGCCATGAACCCACACAGTCACAGGCTGTGGCATAGTCAAGAAAGCAGAAATAGATGTTTTTCTGGAACTCGCTTGCTTTTTCCATGATCCAGTGGATGTTGGCAATTTGATCTCTGGTTCTTCTGCCTTTTCTAAAACCAGCTTGAACATCTGGAAGTTCACGGTTCACTTACTGCTGAAGGCTGGCTTGGAGAATTTAGAGCATTATTTTACTAGCGTGTGAGATGAGTGCAATTGTGCAGTAGTTTGAGCATTCTTTGGCATTGCCTTTCTTTGGGATTGGAATGAAAACGGACCTTTTCCAGTCCTGTGGCCATTGCTGAGTTTTCCAAATTTGCTGGCATATTGAGTGAAGCACTTTCACAGCATCATCTGAAAGAGATGGGAATATCAGACCACCTGACCTGCCTGTTGAGAAACCTATCTGCAGGTCAGGAAGCAACAGTTAGAACTAGACATGCAACAACAGATTGGTTCCAAATAGGAAAAGGAGTACGTCAAGGCTGTATATTGTCACCTTGCTTATTTAACTTATATGCAGAGTACATCATGAGAAATGCTGGGCTGGAAGAAGCACAAGCTAGAATGAAGATTGCCGGGAGAAATATCAATAACCTCAGATATACAGATGACACCACCCTTATGGAAGAGGGTGAAGAGGAACTAAAAAGCCTCTTGATGAAAGTGAAAGTGGAGAGTGAAAAAGCTGGCTTAAAGCTCAACATTCAGAAAAAGAAGATCATGGCCTCTGGTCCCATCACTTCATGGGAAATAGATGGGGAAAAAGTGGAAACAGTGTCAGACTTTATTTTGGGGGGCTCCAAAATCACTGCAGATGGTGATTGCAGCCATGAAATTAAAAGACAGTTACTCCTTGGAAGAAAAATTATGACCAACTTGGATAGCATATTGAAAAGCAGAGACATTATTTTGCCAACAAAGGTCTGTCTAGTCAAGGCTATGGTTTTTCCTGTGGTCATGTATGGATGTGAGAGTTGGACTGTGAAGAAGGCTGAGCGCCAAAGAATTGATGCTTTTGAACTGTGGTGTGGGACTCTTGAGAGTCCCTTGGACTGCAAGGAGGTCCAACTAATCCATTCTAAAGGAGATCAGCCCTGGGATTTCTTTGGAAGGAATGATGCTAAAGCTGAAACTCCAGTACTTTGGCCACCTCATGCGAAGAGTTGACTCACTGGAAAAGACTGACGGTGGAAGGGATTGGGGGCAGGAGGAGAAGGGGACGACAGAGGATGAGATGCCTGGATGGCATCACTGCCTCGAGTGATCTGAGTGAACTCTGGGAGTTAGTGATGGACAGGGAGGCCTGGCCTGCTGCAATTCATGGGGTTGCAAAGAGTCAGACACGACTGATCAACTGAACTGAACTGAACTGAACCTTGTATCAGTTAGAGTCTTTTGGATCTTTCTCCCCAGATAAAGAAAGAAGTTTTAAATCATAAGCAATAATGACCACGTGAAGGGTACTACTGAAGTGTGTTCCAGGTTACTGGCATGGATTTTTAAACCAGATGATCCTCACAACCATACTCATGTAGATTTTCTTATTTTCTCCACCTTAGAAATAATCAAGGACAGTTTATCTCATTTTTAGGTAAATGAAATGTTTAGGGGAAGGATGCCTGTTAGAAATGCTGTTTCACAGTTGCCCCCCACTTCTGGGAAATTTTATTTACCTATTTGGTGCTTATTCATCTTGCCTGCTCATTCACATCTTCCAGAAAAACTTTTAAAATGATTAAAATATGACCACCACCCAGATAAATTCGGTCAGAATGTCTGGTAGTTGGATGGTTCCAGTTTGTGTATCTTCTCAGAATATTCTAATGTGCAGCCCAGCTGGAGACCCTCTCCCCCCTTCCCCACCCCCCTGCCCCTCAACCTAAAACCATTCCTTCAGCTCTCCAACTGATTCTGACCATGCTGAAACTCTCTGAGCATGACCTGAAGGTGATAAAGGAGCAGAGAGGATAAACTGTGGAACCAAAGATACTGTTGACTGAGGAGTGAAGGGGGAAACACATTGTGAAGAGAGAAATAGAAATAGCCTGTGTGTTTAGCAGATGAAGGCAATTTCACAGATGACGCAGTTTTAGATTAAATGAGCAATTTGAGCTGGTGTTGCAAGTTTAGGACAGATTTCTTTTCCCATTTACTATAAATGGAATTCAAGCCATTGGAACTGAGACTTGATGAAGAAGTGAAACAAAACTCTTGGTAAGAAACTGGACTTTCTATCACGTTTGGCTGCAAGCAGTGGTGGTTGGAGGGGCAGATGAGGAAGAAACTTAGAGAATAAGTAATAAAGCAATTGGAGGTCAGTTTGGGGTTGGATTTTAATTACCATTTTTTATTAAAAAAATCATAAGGAGATTAAACAAAAATGAAAATGAAAGAAGAAAAACCTGCTACTGATGCTTAGAGTGCTATATGAGTAGATTAGGAGAGCAGAAATAATGCAAATAAGGAAAAACAAGTAGAATTGCCACAAAAGACATCATCTGTCACTCCATCAAACAGCAAAAATCAAAAGGGGTCCAATATCTGTACAGTGAGTGACCCTAAAATAAAGTAATCAATATTGGTCCTGGAAATACAAAATTTAAGATTGCTAGCTTCTCAGGTAACTTCTATTAAATAATCTTCATTTCTTCTTGCTTTACCTTCAGCTACCTTGACTGGAATTAAAGGACCAGATTCACATCATAGATTACCTTATTTAATGTTCACAACAACCTTATGAGAAACACATTGTTGTTTTGTTGTTCAGTTGCTAAGTCATGTCTCACTCTTTGTGACCCCGTGCACTGTAGCACACCAGGCTTCCCTGTCCTTCACTAACTCCCAGAGTTTGATCCAACCCGTATTCATTGAGTCAATGATTCCATCCAGCAATCTCATTCTCTGTTGCCCCCTTCTCCCAGTATCAGGGGCTTTTCCAGTGAGTCAGCTCTTCACATCAGGTGGCCAAAGTATTGGAGTTTCAGCTTCAGTATCAGTCCTTCCAATGAATATTCAGAGTTGATTTCTTTAAGGTCAACTGATTTGATCTCCTTGCTATCCAAGGGACTCTCAAGAGTCTTCTGCAACATGACAGTTCAAAAGCATCAATTCTTCTGCACTTGGCCTTCTTTATTCTCTAACTCTTACATCTGCACATGACTACTTGAAAAACAGTAGCTTTGACTATATGGGCCTTTATTGGCAAAGTGATGTCTCTGCTTTTTAATATGCTGTCTAGGTTTGTCATCAGTTCAGTTCAGTTCAGTCACTCAGTCATGTCTGATTATCTATGACCCCATGGACTGCAAAACACCAGACCTCCCTGTCCAATACCAACTCCTGGAGTTTACTCAAACTCATGCCCACTGAGTTGGTGATGTCATCCAACCATCTCATCCTCTGTTGTCCCCTTCTCCTCCTGCTGTCAATCTTTTCCAGCATCAGAGTCTTTTCCAATAACTCAGTTCTTCACATCAGATGGCCAAAGTATTGGAGTTTCACCTTCAGCATCAGTCCTTCCAATGAATTTTCAGGACTAATTTCGTTTAGGATGGGCTGGTTAGATCTCCTTGCAGTCCAAGGGACTCTCAAGAGTCTTCTCCAACACCACAGTTCAAAAGCATCAATTCTTTGGTACTCATCTATCTTTATAGTTCAACTCTCACATCCATACATAACTACTAGAAAAACTATAGCTTTGAGTACACAGACTTTTGTTGGCAAAGTAATGTCTTTGCTTTTAATATGCTGTCTAGGTTGGTCACAGCTTTTCTTCCAAGGAGCAACCTTCCTTTAATTTCATGGCAGCAGTCACCATCTACAGTGACTTTGGAGCCCCCAAAATAAAGTCTGTCACTGTTTCCATTGCTTCCCATCTATTTGCCATTAAGTGATGGGACCAGAGGCCATGATCTTAGTTTTCTGAATATTGAGTTTTAAGCCAACTTTTTCATTCTCCTCTTTTACCCTCATCAAGAGGCTCTTTAATTTCTCTCACTTTCTGTCATTGCAATAGATTCCTCCCGTCGTCTTTGTCACAATTAGTGGGGTAACTGCCTGTTACCAGTTGTGCTAGCAATTGGCTATTCAGCTTTCTGACTGAATGGCATTCTTAATAGTTGAACAAACAAACAAAACAAGAGATACAATTCCTGCTGTTTTTTTCATGTTCATCTGCTCATGGACCAGCTCTCTTTCTCTTTGGAGGACTGACCTACTTCTTGCTTTCAACACCTCCAATCCAGTCTGCCTCCCCTTTACTCCAGTTCCTTGTTCTATATCTGACTATTTCTCCACAATGTTGAAAATAATATGTACCCTATGTAGGAAATTTGTTAAAACATCCCTATAAAGGGAATAGGCAAGGAGAGAACCAAGTATTTGCCAAATACGGCATCAGTTGTTTTATATTTTTCTCTATAAGTACATAATAAATTTGGAATATGTATACATAATAATACATAATATGTAATATACTTTTATGGCCATTTATGTATTTGTGTGGCTTCTCAGGTGTCTCAATTGTAAAGAATCCACCTGCCAATGCAGGAGATGTGGGTTTGAACTCTGGGTCAGGAAAAGCCTCTGGAGAAAGAAATGGCAACCAGCTGTATATATATTATAGAATATGTATGATCATATGTACTTATATATTTTATCTGTACTATAAAATATCAGTATTCTATGTGACATTGTATATTATAGAATTCATAATTATTAAGATACTAAATGCATTTAAAATAGATCTATTTACATTTAATTTGTATATAATTAAAAGATTTATTTATACAATAATTCATAAATCTAGAGGTACCTTTATTTCAGTGAAATATTGAAAATAGAAAAGAAAAAACAATTGACAAATCTTGATATCAGCATACAGTAGACTGATGCCTCTGGATTCATTGGAAATATGAAAACTACTAACCTCTGGAAGGCTGAGGGGGAGCTAGTGGGCTTCCAGGAGGTAACTGACATGATGGGAGAGAAAGCAGTTTCTGACTGCCATCATCTTCCACGTGCCACGTGGTATTATCATCTGACCGAGGACAAGAAAGCAAAGCTTATTCTCTCCAAGCATACATATTTTAGTTTCTATGGAGCTGCTGAAGAGTGAAGTGAGCAGTCACGAATTCTAGAGAAGTGCTCTGATTCACACATTGACATCTGGCTTGCCTCCATGCAGTTTTCACAAAAAGTACAGCAACCTCCCCAAAAGCTTTCTGAGTGCTGGCAGTGGCACCAGGAGACAAGCAGGAAGCAAAATATTAACATTTCACACAGCGAGCAGGTCACACCATGTGAGTTTCAGGAACAAAGTGCCTCTATTTCCCCCAAGCTTCTGCTGATGCTGGAGTCTCCTTGCAAAGCTCATTACTAATGCTCTGATGGCTTCTCCCAGAAGAATGGATTGCCTTTTGTTGGCTTTGAAAAGACGCTCAAAAGATCAAAATAATAAAATCAAGTGACAACACTCTCTGCAGGAATGAAATGCTTCTGCTCAGTGACTCCTGACCTGGTTGCAGCTCCAAGAGGTGTTTCCCATGGAGAGCTCCGTGCTAATGTCACCTTTTCCTGGCGGCTCTGTGACATCTGAGACAGAGGAGGTGTTGGCGCAGCATATGCTGTCTCTCCAAGGAAGCCTAGTTGTGCAGAAAAACTCCGAGACTTCCTCCGGAGGAGATTGACACAGTCACATTGAGCATCAGATATCTTTAGCTCTTTAAGTCGTAATGTATCTCCTCCAGGAGGAAATCCACAAATGGAAATCCCTGGTTCTCTTTGAGATCCCTGACCATCCAGAAAATCTTGATTTTTTTTCCTTTTAGGGAAACATCTATCTGAGGTGGCTCAGTAGTAAAGCATCTGCCTGCCAGTGCAGGAGACCTGGTCTCAATCTCTGGGTTGGAAAGATCCCCTGGAGAAGGAATGGCAACCCACTCCAGTATCCTTGAGGGACAATCCCATAGACAGAGGAGCCTGGCAGGCTACAGTCCTTGGGGTTGCAAGAGTCGGACTTGACTTAGTAGCTAAACAATAACAATCTTTAGTCTAGACTTCCCTGTGGGTGTAATTAAGTACCTCCTCCAGGAGGAAATCCACAGATGAAAATTCTTGGCTTCTTTGAGATCCTTGATCCCCCAGAAAATCTGATTATTTTTTCCTCTAAAGTGACTAATTAATCAGAAATAAAATGTCAGAATAGACATTTGTCAGCAATGTAGAATTTAAGGGAGATATATATATATATATATATATATATAGTTTCTGATATATGCTTATTGGTTTACACATGTTATCTCTAGTCACCTTCTAGAACCACACAAGCTAAGTAATGTTAGTCCTTTTTACAGACTAGGAGACTGTGGGGTCACCAAGTAAATCAACTTGTTTGAGGCCATGACGTGTTAAGTAACTGCATGATGGATGAGAGATTAAAAATCATATCTATCAAATGCTGAAGCGTGGGCTTTCTCCAATATTGCATGTCATGGTTGAAAGAATGCTTACTGATTATTGCCTTTCTTTATGTTCTAGGAATATGAGTTATTTAGGAAATGTATTTTAGAGCAGATTTCAAAGTTCAACTTGCATACAAATCACCTGGAGATCTTGTTAGATACAGATTCTGACTCGGGAAGTCTGAGGTGGACCTAGGAGTGACATACATGGTGCTGATCGAAGGACCATACTTGGGAGATCAATGTCAGAGCATGTAAACAAAATGAATAAGACCTTAAGCCCTTTTAAACTCAATATTTGAGTGTATTGCATAAAATAGCCTTCATTATATAAAAATTCATGGGATTGGTATTTTTTATTTGGGAGAGTCATCATTAATGATAGTGTCTAAATGTGTTTTCATACCAGGCACATTTAATTTACCTTTATTCAATCCATCAACAGAGATACATTGGCCATCTGCAAAAATAGTTACATCTGACTTTTTTTTTTTTTTCCGGGTGCTTTACAACTTAGAAAATGTCTTTATGTGTGTGATCATACTCAAAGCTCACAAAAATAAATAAATAAATAAATAAACATTGTTATTGACATAATTTTAAATCGATAGTATTAAGATTCAGAGAAAGAAAGTGATGTGTATTGGACCTGTGTCTCAGATTTTATTAAAATATTCAGTTTTTCCGAATCTAAATATCATAATCTCAAAGTCATAATTTGCAAGACTTTTGCTATGGCTCCTGTTACAAAGTGCCACATGCGAGTGGCTTAAAAAAGTAGAAATTTAGTATTTTTCAGTTCTAGATGACAGAAGTCTAAGATCAAGGAGCTTGCAGGGTTGATTCATTTTGAGAATTGTTTGTTCATCCCTCTCTCCTGGTTTCTGGTGGTCTGCTGGTGATCTTCAGTGTCACTTAGTTTATAGACTTGTGATTCTGATGTTTTTCTTTTCTTTCTAACAATATTTTTCTTGGGTGCATGTCTGTTTCCAAATTCCTCCCTTTTGGAGGAAATCAATTATTTTGTTGGATTAAGGGCTCACCCTACTTTAGCAGGACTTCATCTTCAGTCAGTTCAGTTCAGTTCAGTCATTCAGTTCTGTCTGATTCTTTGCGACCCCATGGACTGCACCATGCCAGGCTTCCCTGTGTGTAACCAACTCCTGGAGCTTGTTCAAACTAATGTCCATCCAGTCAGTGATGGCTTCCAACCATCTCATCCTCTGTCATCCCCTTCTCATCCTGCCTTCAATCTTTCCCAGCATCAGGATCTTTTCTAATGAGTCAGTTCTTCGCATCAGGTGGCCAGAGTATTGGAGTTTCAGCCTCAGCATCAGTCCTTCCAATGAATATTCAGGACTGATTTCCTTTAGGATGGACTGGTTGGATCTCCTTGCAGTCCAAGGGACTCTCAAGTGTCTTCTCAAACACCACAGTTCAAAAGCATCAATTCTTCAGCACTCAGCTTTCTTTATAGTCCAACTCTTGCATCCATACAAGACTACAGGAAAAACCATAGCTTTGACTAGACAGATCTTTGTTGGCAAGGTAATGTCTCTGCTTTTTAATATGCTGTCTATGTTGGTCATAGCTTTTCTTCCAAGGAGCATGTGACTTTTAATTTCATCTGCAGAACCTCACCTTAACTTAGCTAATTATAGCTTCAGTGATCCTATTTCCAAAGAACATTGCAATTTTAGGTACTGGAGGTTAAGATTTCACTTAGAATTTGAATAGTGGAATACAGCTCAACCTATAACAGTAGGTGTTGGCTGGTATCTGTTTGAGAGTTGCTTATAATCTGTTTTGGCAAGCTACATACAAATCCAAATGATTCTAAATAAAAGATAGGCAATGAAGGATTCCCAGTGAGACTTGATGAGTCCTGAGATGAAAGAGATTCTGTTTTCCTAGGTAAACCAAGACAATTGCTATAAGTCGGCAGCCCATGTTATCCTTGAAGTAGGAGTGAGATTTAGATAGGGAAGTAAAGAATATTCCAGACATCAAGTTCAGTGTTTGTTAAGAAAAGAAGAGAAGTCAGTGCCCAAATATGTTCCGAGAAGAAAAAGTAGAGTTATTCTAAACTATAAAATAAGAAAATCAGAGTATAATTAGATAACATTGATTTTATGTTTTTTTCTGGAGATAAAAATTAAGTAACTCCAAAATCACTGCAGATGGTGACTGCAGCCATGAAATCAAAAGACACTTACTCCTTGGAAGAAAAGTTATGACCAACCTAGATAGCATATTCAAACGCAGAGACACTACTTTGCCAACTAAGGTCCATCTAGTCAAGGCTATGGTTTTTCCAGTGGTCATGTATGGATGTGAGAGTTGGACTATGAAGAAGGCTGAGCACTAAAGAATTGATGCTTTTGAACTGTGGTATTGGAGAAGACTCTTGAGAGTCCCTTGGACTGCAAGGAGATCCAACAAGTCCATTCTGGAGGAGATCAGCCCTGGGATTTTTTTTGGAAGGAATGATGCTAAAGCTGAAACTACAATACTTTGGCCACCTCATGTGAAGAGTTAACTTATTGGAAAAGACTCTGATGCTGGGAGGGATTGGGGGCAGGAGGAGAAGGGGACGACAAAGGATGAGATGGCTGGATGGCATCACTGACGCGATGGATGTGAGTCTGAGTGAACTCTAGGAGTTGGTGATCGACAGGGAGGCCTGGCATGCTGCGATTCATGGGGTCGCAAAGAGTCGGACACGACTGAGCGACTGAACTGAACTGAACTGAAGGTCTGGTCTTAGTCTGTAAAATGGAAATATCACAGGAAGTTGGCTTGTTTTATTGCTTTTTTGTTGTTGTTGTTTGTTTGTTTGTTAATTTTAAGCATATGAACAATGTATGGTGAAGTTTATATGCTAATATCTTAATAGATGTCTGTGGTGTGCTGCCAAAAGTTGAAAACAAGCTACTGTCTGAAGCTAGAAAGAATGGTTCTCATTGCATTCTAAAACCCAGGTGACTTTTACACTGAAAAAGGATAGCTAAGCTTTTGTTGAGTTAAAACAAACCAATCTTTGTTTATTGGCCTGTGGATTTAAGAGAATAGGTTGTCATTTAAATTGACAGAGGATTCTGAAGCTCTGTCAAGAGGATTTATTTAAATTCTTCTGGACAGTCTCAGAACTTACAGTCCTGTGTGTGAAAACAACTCTTTCTCAGTTCAGAGGATGACATCTTTGGGGAGTTGTCCCTGAAAGGATGTAGTCACCAACGCTCACAAAGAAAGAAATGTTCATACCCTGAACAGAGATTATCTCACAAGATAAATAGCTGTGTCCCAATTCAGACAGAAATGCATTTTGACAAGGTCAGAGTCTCTCTTATTCCTCAGGCCTCGGTTCCCTGGGACACATGAGGTTCCTTGTCTGAGTCAAAGAGCTACAGGGCTGATGGGGAGAGAAACTCATTAATTTTGTCAATACCCATTCCCTGCTCTGAGCTTTATAGACTGTCTTAAGTAAAAGATGAGCTTGTCTCCATCTTCTTATGCTGTTCAGAGTGATTTAAAAATGGACCTTTCTATTTTCAGTGAATATCAAGCTCTTTATCTAATATTCACAAGCCACATAAATCTACCCCTTCCCCACTCCTCCTAATGTACAATCAATTTCTCCCCAGTGTAGGGCCTCTCCCTAATCAAATCAAATCATCACTCTGAATCCAAAGTGCTTTCTTGATTTTTCACACTCATTTTTAACTTTTTCTCAATTGAAAGTGTTCTTTGTGACATCTCTCTCCTTGTCCCTTTATATCTGTGTCATCCTAAGCCAGGTTGACCAATAGCCTACACATACTCAGCTCTACCTATGCAAGCCAGTGACAGACAAGACCAGGGATCACAGCATTCTATTCTGCTAAGCCTGGATGGGTGCCTATAATAGGACCTTTTTTGTTCATGAACACAAATCTCCAAAAAGAAAATTAAGAAAAAAAGCCCAATTTTGATGCTAGAATCATGGGGTCATTCTGCATTATTAATTTTATTTTGTTTATTGGAAATCACTTATAAATTCATTTCTATTGAGTGAAAATTCTCTAAATTCTGTTGTGCTTTACAGTTTTCAAAAGTTTCACACATGTAATTTCACATAATCTCATAATAACCATTTTTCTCCTTTATCCCTATGTTACAATGCCCCTCCCCCCTCCCCCCCCAACACTGATGTGTACGTATGTTAATTGCTCTGCTGCTGCTGCTGCTGCTGCTGCTAAGTCGCTTCAGTCGTGTCCGACTCTGTGTGACCCCATTGACGGCAGCCCACCAGGCTCCTCCATCCCTGGGATTCTCCAGGAAAGAACACTGGAGTGGGTTGCCATTTCCTTCTCCAGTGCATGAAAGTGAAAAGTGAGAGTGAAATCACTCAGTCTTGTCAGACTCTTTGGGACCCCATGGACTGTAATCTACCAGGTTCCTCTGTCCATGGAATTCTCCAGACAAGAATATTGGAGTTGGATAGCCATTCCCTTCTCCAAGGGGTCCTTACAACTCAGGGATCAAACCTAGCTCTTCTGGATTGCAGGCAGATTCCTTATCTGAGCCACCAGAGAAGCACACTTCTTTATTGTCTATGAGTCTGCTTCTTTTTTGTTGTATTCACTAGTTTGTTGTAGTTTTTTTTAGATTCCACAAAGAAGTGATATCATATGATATTTGTCTTTCTTTGTCTTTCTCTGTCTGGTTTATTTCATTTAGCATAATGTCTTAGTCTTTCTGGATTTCCAGTGTTTATACTGAATTGCCATAGACCCCTTAAAAAGGGTTATCCAGCCTGGGTAAGCTCAAAGACCTCCAAGGATAGAGAACACTGGCATCTACAGTACAATGCCACTGATAAGGACAGGAATATCTAAAGAAAAGGTGCTTGGAATTCTGGAAAATGCTAGTTGTTCAATGAGTTAAGCTGCTACTGCTGCTTAGTCACTTCAGTTGTGTCCAACTCTATGCGACTCTATGACCTGTAGCCCACCAGGCTCCTCTGCCCGTGGAGCTCTCCAGGCAAGAGTACTGGAGTGGATTGCCATGCCCTCCTCCAGGAGATCGTCCCAACCCAGGGATCAAACCCTGGTGTCCTACACTGCAGACAGATTCTTTACCACTGAGCCACCAGGGAAGCCCAGGCTAAGCTCAACTGACTGCAATAAATAATAATCTTTTAAACAGTGTCTTCAAAAAATAAAAGACTTTAATTTGACATAAAGAAAAAAGAAAAAGAATGGTAAGGGTAGACTTGGGGGTTAAGACGACCAATGTGAGCATTATTTTTGTAGAACATTCAGTTCAGTTCAGTTCAGTCGTTCAGTCGCTCAGTTGTGTCCAACTCTTTGTGACCCCATGAATTGGAGCACGCCAGGCCTCCCTCTCCATCACCAACTCCCGGAGTTCACTCAGACTCATGTCCATCGAATCAGTGATGCCATCCAGCATCTCATCCTCTGTCGTCCCCTTCTCCTCCTGCCCCCAATTCCTCCCAGCATCAGAGTCTTTTCCAATGAGTCAGCTCTTTGCATGAGGTAGCCAAAGTACTGGAGCTTCAGCTTTAGCATCATTCCTTCCAAAGAAATCCCAGGGCTGATCTCCTTCAGAATGGACTGGTTGGATCTCCTTGCAGTCCAAGGGACTCTCAAGAGTATTCTCTAACACCACAGTTGAAAAGCATCAATTCTTCGGCGCTCAGCCTTCTTCACTCTCACATCCATACATGACCATAGGAGAAACCATAGCCTTGACTAGACGGACCTTTGTTGGCAAAGTAATGTCTCTGCTTTAGTTACTTTGCCCAAATAATAAGTGAATAAAATGCGCTGGAGGACAGGGGAGACTGTCAACAGGTAAGTACACATTCTCCTAGTTTCTTATAATTATGTTGCTAATACTCTTGCTAACGTTTTGCTAGTCCTTTATTTTGGTTATATTCTCCTGCATTGCTTTAAGAAATCTTCATTCAAACTAAATAAAAATGAAGTATGTACTTGAAAGAAGGGAAGAAAGAGAAGTAATAATTTATGATAGAACTGTATTAATATGAACCTGAAATTTTCTAATCTACAGGAGCTATTTTATGGCTGGTGAAATCTCAGGGTGGCAAAGACACCATTTGTACAGAGTAGAATTTTCTTGCTCATTTATAGGCAAGTCTACACAAGTCATGTCTGATTAATCTTCTACTATTTAATTTAAGGTTCTTTCAATAGGCTTTGAGAATTGCAGGCATCCATTATTTCACTCAATATAGCAGAGAAATTCAATATAAACTTTTATCTCATGATTTTTATTCATCTTCTTGATCATCAGTTTCTACAAGGAGAGTCACAAATTTCAAAGAAGAAAGAGAAGCCATCATTTAATTCACAATGAAAGAGGTGGACCAGAAACTCTAGATACAACCTTCAATCATAGAACAAGTGTATACTGTCTGCCTGTTATGTAGCAGGCATTATTCTATGTTCCTGCAATACAAGAGTGAATCTTGACCTCATGGCATCATATTACAGCAGGATAGGACAGACAATACACGACTGTCATAATAAATACATAAAATTAAGTCATATATTAGAAGACAGTAAATACTAGCAACTTCCCTGATGGCTCAGGCAGAAAAGAGTCTGCCTGCAACACAAGAGATCCGGGTTCGATCCTTGAGTTNTCTTGACCTCATGGCATCATATTACAGCAGGATAGGACAGACAATACACGACTGTCATAATAAATACATAAAATTAAGTCATATATTAGAAGACAGTAAATACTAGCAACTTCCCTGATGGCTCAGGCAGAAAAGAGTCTGCCTGCAACACAAGAGATCCAGGTTCGATCCTTGAGTTAGGAAGATCCCCTGGAGGAGGGCATGGCAGCCCACTCCAGTATTCTTGCCTGGAGAATCCCATGGACAGAGTAACCTGGCAGGCTACAGTCCATGGGGTCTCAAAGAATCAAACACGACTGAGTGACTAAGCATGCATGCACGTACGCAATCTGGTTAGGCCCTGGGAGAAGATATTATTTGGGTAAGGTTTTAAAGCTCATTTAAGTTAACTGTGCTTGGAGAAAGCATTGTTAATGTTTCTCTTCTAGGCTAAGGTGTGCTGGGTTGAATCAGAAAGGTATCTGGGTTTGTAGATGGATTGTGAGAGTAA
>SJYA01008188.1:0-16633 GCA_006410615.1 Neotragus moschatus | reverse complement strand
CACCCTGTGTCCAGTGACTGCCCAGGCATCTGCCTTCACATCCCTGCTTTCTTGCACAGACATCAGCTGGACCCACGTGGGAGGCACGTGTAGCCGGGACAGGCACCATAGCCCGAGAGACGTGAATGGGACCCGGTGCTCCCAAACCCACGAGGTGGGTACCACTGCCTGCTCTGGGGACCCAGCCAGGCCCTGCTCAAGCCCAGGGGCTGCTGGAGGGGTGACCCCACACTGGGACCGGCACAGCCTGGGTCCCGCCGGCACAGCCCTCACCCTGCACAGAGACCCTGCGTCAGCTGCCTTCACCGCATCGTACCGAGTCTCCCTGCTCTCTGCCCGGGTCACACTTCTCCAGCCTTCGCCCTGAGCCCAGCCCCTTTACTTGTCCTCTGACACCCTGGTTGTGGTCCCACCTTAGGCCCAGAATGCTCGTGCCATCACTTTCTCAATGAGGCCTGCACTGGGGGAAGAGCCTTCCAGGCAGCTGGAACGGCCAGTGCAAAGGCCCTGTGGCAGGAGCATGCCCGGAGTCGTTTGTGGAACAGAGAGGAGGCCTTTGTCTGGAGAAGGGCAAGCTCAGAGCAGGGGAGGGTGGGGTAGAGGCTGAAGTTGGGTGGCTGCTGTGCGGGCCATGGAGACGAGTGAGGCTTTCTTGGAGCCACTGGTGACTTTAAGTGGAGGGGAGAGAGGAAGGGGGAAAAGCTCTGGAGCCCTGGCATTGCTGCTTCCAGGAGCCTCACTGTGGAATAAAGAGCTAATACATGGCAAGAGCTTAAAGCAGCAGGCCCCAGCCTTTTTGGCACCAGGGACCAGTTTCATGGAGGACAGTTTCCAGGGAGGCTCAGGCCCAGAGGGCAGACCCATGACTGTCTGGACCCATGGTCTTTCAGGGAAGGGTGTGTTCAGGGGGTGATGCCATCACCTCCAGGATGGCCCCCCACTCACCTCCCGCCCCCCAGGAAGCTGCCCCCAGTGGCGAATAGTGACTGCTGTGCATGGGAGCACATTTGCACACACCAGGA
The DNA here is from genome assembly GCA_006410615.1 of Neotragus moschatus. NCBI lineage: Eukaryota > Metazoa > Chordata > Mammalia > Artiodactyla > Bovidae > Neotragus > Neotragus moschatus. The sequence goes on along the minus strand of SJYA01008188.1, from coordinate 15,611 downwards.
GTGAGGGCTTCAGTATACATTTTGCGTGGACGCAGTTGAATCCCTAGCAGCAGAGTTTAGAGACACTTTGGGTTGCCGCACTTGGCGGGTATGGGGGTGCTCCTGGCATCAGAGAGTTGAGTCCTGGGATCCTGTTCAGTGTCCTGTTGAACAGACGCACAGGGTGGCCCCAGGACGCCAGTCTGGCCCAGGCGGTGGTAGACAGCCCCCGTGCAGACCCTCTCCCAGCCTGAGACAGGCGGCCGACCAGCTTGGCTCTCCGTTTTCTTTCCTTCCTCCTTTCTCTCTCCCGCTCCTCCTCCCCTACTTTTCCCGTAACAAAGATGTGAAATCGAGGCAGCAGCTCGGAAAGCCGGGATGGAAGCACTCCTGGAGGGCGCCGCTCCCCAGAGCTCCAAGTTGGGAGAAACCCCCAAACCCGAGGGTGGGTTCAAGGACGGGCCAGAGAAGGCGGAAACCTGTTTGAAGCAGGAGGCCCGCAAGGAAGACCCCACTGGGGACGGGGTGCCCGAGCAGGATGAGCTCGCCGCTGGAACCCCCAAGACCAGCTGCAGCCCCTCGACTCCCCAGGCCGACCACCGGCCCCAGAGGCGCGGCGCTCCAAGAAAGCGCAGGACCCTGAAGAAGGCAGCCGCCAGCACGGAACCGGAGGAGCCGGAGGAGGTGGCGGAACGAGGAGGCGGTGGCCCCAGCAAGCCGTGGAAGTGTGGAGACTGCGGCAAGGCCTTCAGCTACTGCTCGGCCTTCACGCTGCACCAGAGGACGCACACCGGGGAGAAGCCGTTCCCCTGCGCGGACTGTGGCCGCGCCTTCAGCCAAAGCGCGCACCTGGCGCAGCACCGGCGCGTGCACACGGGCGAGCGGCCCTACGCCTGCGCCGAGTGCGGCAAGGCCTTCAGCCAGGGCTCCTATCTGGCGGCGCACGGGCGCGTGCACACGGGCGAGCGGCCCCACCGCTGTGCCGACTGCGGCAAGGCCTTTGCGCGCCCCACGCACCTGACGCAGCACCGGCGCGTGCACACGGGCGAGCGGCCCTTCGCCTGCGGCCAGTGCGCCAAGGCCTTCCGCAGCCGCTCGTCGCTGCGGGAGCACCAGCGCATCCACACGGGCGAGAAGCCCTTNGGCGCGTGCACACGGGCGAGCGGCCCCACCGCTGTGCCGACTGCGGCAAGGCCTTTGCGCGCCCCACGCACCTGACGCAGCACCGGCGCGTGCACACGGGCGAGCGGCCCTTCGCCTGCGGCCAGTGCGCCAAGGCCTTCCGCAGCCGCTCGTCGCTGCGGGAGCACCAGCGCATCCACACGGGCGAGAAGCCCTTTGCCTGCGCGCGCTGCGACAAGGCCTTCCGCTTCTCCTCGGCGCTGTTCCGCCACCAGCGCACGCACACGGCCCAGCGGCCCTACACGTGCGGCCAGTGCGCCAAGGCCTTCACGCAGGCCGCGCACCTGGCCCAGCACCGCGGCGTGCACACAGGTGAGAAGCCCTTCGCCTGCGCCGAGTGCGGCGCGCGCTTCAGCCAGAGCGCCTCGCTGACCNCTCCTCGGCGCTGTTCCGCCACCAGCGCACGCACACGGCCCAGCGGCCCTACACGTGCGGCCAGTGCGCCAAGGCCTTCACGCAGGCCGCGCACCTGGCCCAGCACCGCGGCGTGCACACAGGTGAGAAGCCCTTCGCCTGCGCCGAGTGCGGCGCGCGCTTCAGCCAGAGCGCCTCGCTGACCGAGCACCAGCGCATCCACACGGGCGAGAAGCCCTTCGCCTGCGCGCAGTGTGGCAAGGCCTTCACACAGGTGTCGCACCTGAGCCGCCACCGGCGCACGCACACCGGCGAGCGGCCCTACACGTGTGGGGCCTGCGGCCGCGCCTTCAGCAACCGCTCGCACCTGGTCCAGCACCACCTGGCGCACACGGGCGCGCGGCCCTACAAGTGCCCGGAGTGCGGCGCCGCCTTCGGCCACGTGTCCTCCCTGCTCGAGCACCAGAAGGTGCACACGGGCGAGAAGCCCTTCCGCTGCGGCGACTGCGGCCGCGCCTTCAGCCACAGCTCGTCGCTGACGCTGCACCGGCGGACGCACACGGGCGAGCGGCCCTACGCCTGCCCCGAGTGCGGCAAAGCCTTCAGCAACCGCGCCTACCTGGTCCAGCACCACATCGTGCACACGGGTGAGAAGCCCTACGAGTGCGGAGGCTGCGGCAAGGCCTTCAGCTTCTCCTCCGCGCTCATCCGGCACCAGAAGACGCACGCCGCGGGCAAGAAGGCAGGGGCACCGCTCGGCCCCGCGGCTGCCGCCGCCTCCACGCCCGAGCTCCCGGCGGGAGAAGGACCCTGCTGACGTGCCAGCGGGGTGCCTGCAGACGCTTTGGTGCTGGTGGTGGCTGCTGCCCAGCCTCTCAGTCTCGTCCAGCTCTTGGCGACCCCGTGGACTGCAGCACGCCAGGCGTCCCTGTCCTTCAGTATCTCCCAGAGGTCGCAGACTCACGTCTGTTGAGTCGGTGATGCTGTCTAACCGTGTGATCCTCACCCTCTGTACATGGCACAGTCCATAACCTTGGTGGGCCAGCCCAAGCACGAAGGTCTACGGGAACCTCCTGTAGGTGGGGGCTCTCTGAACCTTCGCTACCTCGTGCTCAGGCTCTTGGTGCTGGCCAGGAGACACACCGCCACCCCGGCGATGCCCTGAGGAAACCGAGGCTCTGAGAGGCTCCGTGAGGGTCTCTCCTCACTCGAGGCTGACATCACAGTGCCAGGATCAAGCCCACATCTGCCAGTCCCCCTGTTCAAAATCACAGAGAGAAGTGTGTGTGTGTGTGTGTGTGTGTGTGTGTGTGTGGTCACTCAGTCGTGGCCGACTCTGCGACCCCATGGAGCCTGCGAGGCTCCACTGTCCATGGGAGTCTTCAGGCAAGAATACTGGAGTGGGTTGCCATTTCCTCCTCCAGGGGATCTTCCCGATGACCCAGGGATCAAACCCCCGGCTCCTGCATTGCAGGCGGATGCTTTACCACTGAGCCACCAAGGAAGCCCATAATAAGGTCAGCTAACTCAGATAATGATAAATGTTATAGACAGGATTTTAAAAGATATGGGGAAGTCATTCTGCCTTATATGTGAGTTAATTTTAATTTTACGCTAACTAAAATCCTCCAATAATTTGGCCACCTGATGTGAAGAACTGAGTCATTGGAAAAGACCCTGATGCTGGGAAAGATTGAAGGCTGGAGGAGAAGGGGACGACAGAGAATGAGATGGCTGGGTGGCACCACTGACTCAATGGACGTGAGTTTGAGCAAGCTCTGGGAGTTGGTGGTGGACAGGGAAGTCTGGCCTGGTGCACATGGGTTGGCAGAGTCTGACATGACTGAGCGACTGAACTAAACTAAAGTAGCTTGTTTGTGGCCTATCAAACACACATTGCACATCTGCTTTAAAAGGGCATATGTGCTGCCTCCCTCCCTGGGGCGCCAGTGCTGGTACCCCATCAATAATACTCCCTTCCCAGGTGCCAAGGCCAACTGCCATGGCATCGTGTATGCGTGGCGGTCCGTTTGTTTTGAAAACTTGAAGAAACATATCCCTGACCTGTTTAACGTTTTGTTCTGACAGTACGTAAAACTGTTGAAAACCGTGCTTCTCTGGAGCAATTTCTCAGAATGATCTGGGAGGCTGTCTTCTGGGCTGTAGTCCTCAGTTTGACTCAAATAAAACTCTTTTCTATTTTTATTATACAGTATTCATCGATTATTTTCATTGACAGGGAATTGGTGGTATTTACAAGGCTGGGCATATCATTCCCAGGGGATGACAAGCGAATGAAAGAAAGGAGCCAACCCAGAGAGAGGTTTGGGGAAAGACTGCTTGGACCCGCCGGTCGCTGAGGTCTGGCATTTGGGGGATGAGGCTGACAGATGAGGGAGACTCCTTGTAACAGGAGAGGGGACCCGCCTGAGGTCAAGGAGGAATGCAGACCAGACACCGAAGGCACGCTGCTCCTCAGACACCCCATCACAATCATGTCTCGACCCTGCCCAGGCCCAGTATTGCCCGTCTGTTTGCGCGTCCCCCAATTCTGATGGGCGACACCCCGCAAGGACCACGCTACCTGCCCTGCCCATCATATCGTTTTTCGGATCCCCCACGGCCCCGCCCCTCGCCGCAGGCTCCACCCCCTCTGCAACTGCGTCTGCGCGCTCCAAGGCCGGCACGACTCCCAGAAGCCCTTGGGGTACGCGTCTGTCTCGGGAGGCAGCCTGGACGCCCAGCTAGGCCGGCTGCTTGTGGGGGCAGCCGCGGGCCGGAAGGGCCGAGAGCGGCTGACCTGGGGCGGGGCCGACGGGCCCTGGCCTCGCCGGTGCCCGCGCTACCCTTGCGGCTCCGCGACGCCGGCCTGGACTCCGTTTCCCAGAGGGCGCCGCGGCGGTGGACACGCCCCCTTCCGCGGCGGCGCGCGGCCCGGCTCCCAGCAGGCCCGGCGGGGCGGTGGGCTCGGCTGCCGGCCGCGCGCGGGGCGGGCCGGCGGCGGGGCGCGCTCGGCGCCGACATGCGGGGGGCGGTGAGCGCGGGGCCCTGCGGTCTGGGGTCGCCGCCGCGGCGGGGCGCCCCCCGCACCAAGCCCAGGGCGGGCCGAGGCCGGAGCGCGGGGACCCCGGTCGCCTTCGCCCGGCCGGCCCGGGGAAGGCCGCGCTCAACGAGTGGCCCCGCATCTAAGGGCCGGCGAGGAGCGGCGACCGCGGGACCTGAGGACAGAGGTGGGGGTGGCGAGCGGCGCGACGACCCCGTCCTGTCAGGGTGAGGGGAGCGTGGGGTCCGGGGCAGAAGCCTTCCTGGGGCCCAGGTGCTGGCGAATGGCGTCCCTGGGCTGTTGGGGGGTGAGGGGACGGGCGTCCACAGCTCGGAAACAGCCTGAGAGGTCGGTCAGGGTCACCCTCGCCGGACACCCCTCTGTTTCAGCGCTCCCAGAAACCCGCCTCCGCACCGTGGTTGCCCCGCGTAGGCTAGTGACCTTATTCCACTGCCCCTTCAAAATTGGTCCCTGGCCGCTCAAGCTGGAGCATTTGATTCTCCACCTGTTGAATCCGTTTCGTGTTTGTGGCCGTTAAGACGCGGCAGGAAGGGAGCCAGGTGGAGACCTGGCCTCTAGCTGCTGCTTTCTCTTCCCCCAGCTCTGCCTTCCAGGGACACGGCCGCCCTCCGGGAGAGGAGGCCCAAGCAGGAGGCAGCCGGGACCGGAGTTGAACGGCAAGCTACGTCCCAGGTGAGGGGCGTTCCCTCTTCTCTCCGAAAGGCAAGCTTGCCTTTCAGGGGTTAATGACGTTTATTTTCTTTTAGAAGTTTTCAGTGTAAGAGACCTGTCGGGGGAGCTGGTTCCCATTTGCCCACTTCTGGTGAGTGGTGGGCTACAGGGGCAGCCCAGGGCCTCCCTCCCTGCTTCCTCTCCGTGTCTTTCTCTGTCTGTCGGTCACTGAAGGACTGAGTCAGCCCCTCCCTAGAGCAGAAAGGTGCCCCTCAGCACAGACGGGACAGCCCCTTGTGGTGAGCCTGGTTTGTCTGATGTTCCCTTTGAGCCAGCCCCTGGAGAGACAGATGACCGAGCCCTGGCCCCTGCCCCCTGGGAGCTCACAGCCTGTTAGTGGAAAGTCGTGGAAGCATACAAGGTTCCGAATGTGAGTTCTAGCATGGTGAGACTGGGCTGGGGTAACTCTTGGCATCTCAGCACCCGTCGGGGAAGGGTAGGGAGGTGGTCTCTGAGCCCCACGTTTCCCTTTCCAGTATTTTTCTTTGGCTGTGCTTGGGTCTTCATTGCAGCGTATGGACTTTGGGTAGTTATGCTGCAAGGGCTTCTCCTGGTGGCACGCGGGCTCTCTAGTTGCCTAGCTGCCCTGCGGCATGTGGGATCTTTGTTCCCCGACCAGGGATCGAACCTGCATCTCCTGCATTGCTAGGCGGATTCTTAAGCACTGGATCACCAGGGAAGTCCAGGCCTCATGTTTTGCAGGAAGAGGTTTGGCAGACAGAAGAGGGAAGGGCAGCCCTGGCGCAGTGTGTAAGGCTATCTTTTCCCCCTCGGCTGTGTTGCTTCTTAGAATGCTGATAAACTGTCTCTGTCCACTGTGTGTAATGCGTGTCATCGCCAGCGCATCCACGTGTGAGCCGGGTTCAGTCGCTCCGTGAGCTCCATCAACATTACCGAAGGCGGCGCTCAGGTCTTGGTCTTTCTTGACTGTTGCTGGCATCTGAGGTCGTTCAGGGTTGGCAGGCTGTCACTATAAAGGGCCAGGTAGTAAATGTTTGGGGCTCCGCCGGCTGTGCGGTCCCTGCTGCAGCAGCTCCCTTCTGCCTTCTAGAAGCAGTCAGGGGCATAACTAAGTGATTGGACGGAGCAGTGTTCCAGTGAAACTTGATTGACAGGCTGCAGCTGTCGCTGGGCCCCCAGGCCATGTACTAGGCTCTCTGTTCTTGTCTGTCTGCCCGCCCTCCCCTGTTCTCGCCTGTACGGACTAGCCACCGCCGGCTTCTCCCGGTCCACCTTTCCAGCCCAGTCCTCTCTCTGAGCTCCAGGCCTCGGTGTCCAGCCGCGTGTCCATTAGGGAGCTCACAGCGGATGCATCCAGCCCCAGATTCCTGGGGTCCTCCCATAAACCAGCCCCTGCCTGCATCTTGTCTCTGTCCGTTGGCGGCAGTTTCCTACCCCAGTTCCTCAGGCCAGGGCTGGCGTCATCCCTTGCCTCCTCTGCTGGTCTCACCTCCCGTATTTGGTCCGTTGGCAGATCTGTCAGCGCCGTTTTCACGTTGTGCCCACAAGCTGACAGCTGTCACCGCCCCTGCACCACAGTCCTCATTATCTTACCTTCGTGCTTCAGCTCATGCCCCCTCCCCCCCTGCCGTGGTCCCCACCCAGCACCGCAGCCAGAGAAGTTGGTGCCATCTCGGTCTGCTCAGACGCTCCTGTGGCTTCCCTGCCACCCGGCCTCGCCTCTGACGTGGGCCGCAGGCCCCCATCACTCACTTTGCCTTCCAAAAGTTGCCTTCTCCTTTTCCCGCTTGCGCTGTCTAAAACTTCAGAGCCTCCCACCCGAATTCCTCACATCCCTCTTCCCTGCTTGACTTGTTAAAGACTCAGCACTTTTCCGTGTTCCGTGTACTTGATTTCTGTGCTTTTCTCGTGTCTGGGTCTCTTACCACGAAGTACATTGGACACAGGCAGGAGTTTTCGGTACTTTTGCCCAGTGCCTGATGCAGCAAACATACGGCGGAGGAATATGTGAATGCAGTCTTATTAAGTGCTCTCGGAAGCCAGTGTTTCACTATTTAACATAGTGTCACGATAATAATTTTTATACTGACAATGTGCATTGTCGCTGACTATTTCCTGTGAGTATATTCCCAGAAGTTTTTCTTACCTTGTGGATTAAAGTTCACCAAACTTACATGAAAGCAAAATACTTTAAAAATTATATGTGGGTGGAATAGCAGTATGGACTCAAAAGCTAGAATTCTAGTTTTTACTTTTTTACTAAAAAAAAAAAAAAGTGAATGTCACCAAAATAATTTATTACAAACTTTTCATTTGTGCACTTGAAAAATTACCTGAATTGAATTGAACAACAACAAAAAAACCCTCTTTAGTAGATTTTTTCCTATATTATTTTCTATTCATCTTTCCGTGTAAAATATCAGCACAGCGTTTTCTGTGCGGACAAGCTTGGTCTGTAGTTTTTACTTCTTTGTTTCTGAAGTCCATCTCATCTTTATTATGACAGTGCTAAGGCACCGGATCACGTTCTTATATGAGGTACAGACTCTACAGCTGTGTCTTTTCTGAGTCACAGGTGTGACTCTGTGAAACCCATTTGAAAATCTCCGCATCTGTACGGTGGCAAGGACCTGCACGTTCTCACTGTCCTCACGCGGCGGAGGGGGCTGGGGAGCTCTCTGGGGCCCCTCAGATAAGGACACTCATCCCGTGCATGGGCAGGCGGTGGGCGGTTTCCCACAGTCCCTGGCTCCAAATAACACCATCACACGGGGCGCTGGGATCTCAGCACGTGATGGGCAGGGGGACAGAGACATTCAGAGGAGTGACCACAGCCATTAGCTCTGTGCGCGAGGAGCCGTCCGTAGGAATTGGGAAAGCAGCTTCAGGGGATCACTCTGACATGGGGCCCCTCTGGAACATGGGGTTGGAGAGGTGGGAAGGGGCGTTTCTTATCGAGGAAAAAAATGAAGCCAGGAGAACCCAGCTGCCAAGTACAGGAAAATGTTTGAGCTTGTGTTCTTCTCCTTAAGGGCCCCGCAGTTTCCAGTTTTACCAGACAGCAGTGACAGATGGTAGAGAAACAGGCAGCATTTCCTCTGGCTCCAGCTTAGAGAGTTCCCATGAAGGTGCAGTGGTGTGTATGCTACGTACAGATACGGTAATTCGTACACAGTGGATACGCTACCTACCCTGTATAGGTTTTGCTTCATTTTGTGAGGAATATCTGAAAGCTGTTTGGATATTGGGCAGGGGGGAAGCTTAAGGCTTGCCAGCCAGGGAGCAGGAAGGCTTAGAATGGAAGCTTAGAATCTGCAAAAACCCATCTTTGAGAACTGGCTCAGAAAAGAAGCAGAAAAAGTAGCACCTGTCTGAGCACCTGTGCCTTTGAACGCAGTTGAAAATATCTGCCACAAAATANTGGATATTGGGCAGGGGGGAAGCTTAAGGCTTGCCAGCCAGGGAGCAGGAAGGCTTAGAATGGAAGCTTAGAATCTGCAAAAACCCATCTTTGAGAACTGGCTCAGAAAAGAAGCAGAAAAAGTAGCACCTGTCTGAGCACCTGTGCCTTTGAACGCAGTTGAAAATATCTGCCACAAAATATCTGCATTGAAATGTTTTGTTTATTAGTTTGTTTCTAAACCACTTAATTGAGGCAAGATTGACACATAGCTGCACATTTTTAACATGTACGGCTCAATGAACATGAGGATAAGTATACACTCACAGAACCCTTGTGACCCGTCTACACAGTTTGGTTAAAGATGTCTTCGAAGTTTGTGCGAGTTAAGGAACACGTGACTGTGTACTGTTCAGCAGATACCGAACCTCCAAGGAGCTTTTTGTTTCCAGTGAAAGGATATCGGTCTTTAAGTGGAAAGGTGGGGCCTTGCTCAGCGTCCCCACAGTGTTTTTGAAGCACCTCACGTTCCGAGTGCCATGCTCGTGACATGGGTCACATGGGTTTATTTCCCCATTCCTTTTTCTCTTTTTTTCCCCTGGAGAGGAAGAAGGACTTGTTCTTACCTGCAGGAAGTTGGGAACACTGGGGATTCTTCCCCCGTGCCTCTGTGTCCCCGTTCCTGTGCTGATCCAGACCGCTTGACTCCTCACAGTAGAAAGGGCTCTGGTACCGGTTGTGCGTGGGCCACTTGGCCTCCCGCTTATTGTTTGAGTTGACATCCTCCTGCGTCTTACTTGTGTATCTCTGCCACCTGCGCAAAACGGCCACTTCTCCAAGGGTAGGGGCACACTCTCTTTTCTTTGAAGTTTATGACTGAATGAGGCCCAGTCATTAACTGGATTTCCACATTATCAGACGTTACTCTCTACACATAAAATCTCCTAGCTAAAATGGAGAGGAAGTAACTCTTAGCCCCTCTGTTAGTCTGTGAGGGCTGCCATAACAGAACTCCACAGGGTGGGCAGCTTCAGCAGTACAGTGATTTTTCACAGTTCTGGGGGCCAGAAGTCCAAGACCTAGGGATCACCAGAGGTGCTTTCCCCTGAGGTCTCCCTCTGCGCCAACCACCCCTGGTTGCTTCCTCCTCTTACCATAGCGCGGGTCTGCTCTCTAAAGTCCAGTCACATTCGGGGTACGGGGCCTGGGGGGGGACGTGTTCTGCGTGTGCACCGAGGGTGTGAGCTCTGGTCTAGCGCGCACACGGTTGTGTCGCCCCAGAGCCCACTGACGTTCGGCGACGTGGCGGTGGAGTTCTCCGGGGAGGAATGGGCCTGGCTGGACTCGGCCCAGAGGAGCCTGCACCGGAGCGTGATGCTGGAGAACTACAGGAACCTGGCCTCCCTGGGTAAGGGCCAGCCACCGCCCCGGGGACCGACCTGTGCCCAGCCGCCCCACCCGCCCGCTGCGGGGACCAACCTGTGCCTGACCGCCTGCCCTGTCTTCTTATGCATTTAGGGCTTTGCCTGTCTAAGCCTGAGATGATCTCGTCGTTGGAACAGAGGAAGGAACCCTGGGCTGTGAAGAGAAAGTCGACCAGAGGCAGGTGCCCAGGTGAGCATGGGGGTGGGGGGGCCCCTGCGGCTCTGCACCCTCGGACGCCTGGGACCACCCCCAGACTTCCGAACTGCCCCGCCCCCGGGGAAAGTCAAGGAATGGAGGCTGGGCTTTGTATGTTTCTTTTTCCCTGCCTCTCCTCTCCACCTGCGCTCCCCTCCCTCCACACACCACCCTGGTCCGCTCTCTGGACCTCGTCTGTCTCCAGCTCCTCTGACCTTCCATCATCAGACTTACGCAGTCATCTCTGCTCTTCGCAAGGCTGATGCCGGTGTAGTTCTGTCTTATTTCCCTTTGGTGAAATGACCTGCACTCTGGGTCTTCCTCTGACTGATTTTCACTGTGTCAGCTCTGAGTGAGGCCGCAGGTGCTGGCTGGGAAGCCGAGGGTGAGCCCTTAGAGAAGTCACCTTCCCGGGGGCGAGACAACATGCCTCTCTCTGTGCACAGAAGTGCAACAGAAAGGGCTGTCTCACGTGTGACAAGTGTAAATAGGGACTCGAGGGAGAGAAAGTTTCATTCTCAGTTTCACGCCAGGGGAACAAGGCCGGAGCATAGAGCCTCGAGGAGAAAGGTGAAGAGGAGAGGACAGGTCGGTAGGTCTGGAGGTGAGCTGGGCTGGGCCGTGATCCGTCTGGGGTCCGGGTGGACGTCTGTGTGCAGACCGGCAGTGCAGGCAGGCGACTGGCTCTCAGGAGAGGACTCCTATCCTGATCCGATGGGATGTTCTTGCAGGTGTTGTGCTGGTATTTAAACCACGGGGAGTGCAGAGATTTCAGTCACAGCGTTATTTCCAGGATATCAGGTTAATCACAAGGACTCAGAAGTACAGATTCCTCACGGTGGCTCCCATAATAGGAAATAACTATGGTCCCTAAAGAGCTGAGAATCTTGTAAGACCCCTTTGTTCAAACCATACTTCAGAGGAAAGTTTATATCCATAGAACAGTTATCAACTACATCAAGTCCCATGGGTCATCATACTCCCAGGGTCATCGTACACCCAGGAGAACTGAATGGTGTTTCGGGGGAAAGTTTTCCTCTTATCTTCGAACTCAGTGGCTTTCTCTGAGCTGTTTCCTGAGACAGAACTGGTTTGTTTCCCCTTCTGTTGCTGCTTTCTCTCGTTCTTTCTCAGCTAGAATCTCTAGCTGAGATTCTAGTTGATGTTGAAGCCTTGGCACATACAGCCAGGATCTGAACATTGGTTAGTTAGCATCATCATAATTTTTTTAAAGTTTACGTTATAAATGTAACGTAAACAAGTGGAGCAAGCGAAGAAACCTTTGCTAAATAAAATGGAGAAAGATTCACAGAGAGACTTAATAGGCGCCTCCTTCTGTGGCCTCGGCCCGCTCTTTGCTCCGGCCACATTTCATCTTCGATTTAAATCTCTGTGAACTCTCTCATCTCCTGCACTTGGATCTCTTTCTCTAGTCTCTTGCCAAAAACATAACATGCAGCACTCGCTCAACATCTAGGTATGAAAACTCACACTGTGTGTGGTGGTGTTAAAGCCACACAAGTTTGGGATCAGAAGGCCGGCGGGTTGTGTAGAAAGCTTTCAAAATGATATGTATTTTCTGAGAATCTTTTTCCATCTGGTTCCACTTGGGAAAATGTCTTCATACTAACATGTAGTAAAAGAGATCCCCTTCTTAAAACTATCCTTTAGACTCGCAGACTCTGCTGAAGACCCAGGAGTTGCCTTCAGAGAAGAACTTCAGTGAAGAGGCATTGTCCCCGGAGCAGCACGTAGAGAGACCCCTGGAGCGCGCCGTCCTCGGGGAAGGCTGGGCTTACGCCGCTGTGTGTGAGGGGCGGTTGGTGAGTCGGGCATAAGCAGAAAACTGGCAGGAGGCAGAGTTTGCGGGGCTCCAGAGGCTTCCCTGCTTCAGCAGGACAGAGCAGGTGGGAGACACAGTCTCCTTCACAAAGAAATGCAGCTTCGGAGAGCGATCTTGTCTGTCTACAGCAAGTGTGGGCGGATTTCCATTTGAATGCAGTATTTCTTACACAGTGCTCCCCCGCAAGAGAGAGGGGGAACACCGGGTCCCAGCGAGTCGTAGAGAAGTGTTTAAATCAGGATCGTTCCACATGTCGGGTGTGAGAGAGCTTTGAGCAGGATCTCAACCCTTCCTTGTCATCCGAGATTTCATACCGGAGGAAAACCCTCTGCAGGATTAAGTGAAACCCGTGTGTCAGGTGTGAGGAAGCCTCCAGTGAGCTCTAGAAAGTCCACACGCTGTGGACTTTCACTCTCCTCCACCACATTGCAAGTTCTCCATGGGAGAAACCGTTTCCCCAATTTTTCAATCCTCCCTCCGCTGCCTCCCCACAAACTTAAATGACATAACCAGCTCCGTCGTTAAGTGACGGGGATCACTCAGAATTAGTGAGAATTCCTGGTGCCCAGTGCCTCATGGCTTGTGGACATGGCCACCCCAGAGCCATCCCAGGGTCAAGAACACAGCTCTATGGAAATGTGTGTCTGCCGTTGCAGGGCTTGGTGGCCGTCATGGACGTGGCCACAGACGTCCCGCAGCAGCCAGACCCCGCTGGGCAGAGTTTCTGTAGGAGTGTGGTGTGGGCGGACCGCCATGCGGGGACAGGAGGTAAGGCCCTTCCTCTCCCAGACCTGACTCTTCAGGAGCCCCCGTGCTCGTTCCGCAGTTGTGAATTGTGTGTGTTGGGGGTGCCGGGCAAGGGGAGCCGCCTTCTAAAGTGTGGGTTGAATTCTTACTCCCACTTCGTAAGAGTGTGACGTTTGCAGAGTTGAGGGTTTGTAGGCGAGAAGGTGGGACAGGTTTCTTCGTCATAAGACACTCTTCACTTTTCTCCCTGGGCTTTGCTGTAGTAAAGCACTCTTCCATCCAAGCCAGGAGCTGGCGTCCGTCTGAGAACGCCCAGCTGTGACAGACCTCGTGTCTTTCCTGTGTGCAGGACGCCGTGCATCTGAGCCAGACCTAGTCTCTTTGCTGGAGCGCAGGAAAGCGCCCTGGACTGCGGGTGGAGGGCTGGTCAGAGCCCCATCCACAGGTGAGCCAGGCGGCTGGGCAGAGACACCGCTGCAGGGGTGGGGGGTCCGTGCCTCTGTGGCTTGTTTGATAGCCCTTGTTTCCATCCATGAACACCTTTAAGTCTTCTATCCGAGAACACAGGGTATTTTTCCATTATCTAGGTCTTCTTCATCTTACTCATCAACATTGGTAGTTTTCAGTTGACAGTCTAGCAGCTTTTTAGGTAATTTTATTCCTAAATAATTTATTCTTTCAGTGCTATATTTCAAGGAATTATTTTCACAGTTCCTTTTCAGACTGTTCATTCCTGGTGCATGGAAATACAGCTGATTTCCGTGTGTTGATCCTGTATTCTGCAGTTTTGGTGACTTGGTATATTAGCCCTCATACTCTTCTTACGGATGGTGTAGGGTTTTCTATATATGAGGTCATATCGTCTGCAAATACAGTTTTATCTCTTCCTTTCTAACTTGGATGCCTGTTATTTCTGTGTCTTCTCGCTCTGGCTGGAACTTCCAGGCATCCTTGTCTTGTCACTGACCTAAGAAGAAAAGTCTTCAGTGTTTGTGTGGCATTTTTAAAAAGAGCTTTTATTTTCCCTTCTTTAAGATCATCTTTTCCTAGACAGCTGGCTCCACACATCTCTCTCCCCAACACAACTTTCATCTCCCTGTATTTGTTGCAGTATAACTGCTCGCACGATTTTTGGTTCATGCTAGGTGATTTGGCAAAAGGATTTCAGGGATATTCATTCCTTCCTGCAAGTTTATAGTCTGAGATAAGACCTCTGCTTGTTCTGAGGTATGTGAGAGGTAATTAGATATAATCTCAGCACTCACTGTTTTTATAAAAGCAGTCTCTCCAGAATGACAAATTACATTGCAAGGCCCTCTCCGTTAATAAAGGTCCAGAGAGGAATGGAGGGTTCTGTCTGGCTGGTGGCAGCAGACAGGTCGATGTAAAGTGGTTTCTACCTGAGTGCGGGGCTCCCGCCATCAGCAGACGCTGCTGCAATTAGATCAGACACAGTTGACGGAAACACCGTTTCTGGTTGTGCAGGGGCTGCCAGGGTTTCAGGCCTTCTCGAATGAATACTCGGTGGTGAAGAATCCACCTGCAATGCAGGAGACAAAGGTTAGATCCCTGGGTTGGGAAGATCCCCTGGAGTAGGGAATGGCAACCCACTCTAGTAATCATGCCTGGAGAATTCCATGGAGAGAGGAGCCTGGTGAGCCCCCATCCACCAGGTCACAAAGAGCCTGACACAACTGAGTGGCTACACCACAGCAACGAATGTTACAGAAAGGCTGAGCTTCTGTGTTTACCCCGCTCCGTGGACGAGCGTCTGTAACCCGATGACTGCCCCGGCGTCGACGCTGCACAGGCGGGGATGAGGGACCGGGCGTCATAGCCTGCGTTTTAGGTGGTGTGACTGCAGAACAGGTTTCCAGCTCCTGATGCTCCTGACATGTCACCAGTTCCACAGATGCTGAATTTATTTGCCCTTCTTCTCTTCACTTCTACGTTCACATGTGACTCTGGTCTGGAGGCATCTCGCAGATTGGGGAATGCACTTTCCCGGGAGTCGAGAGCGCAGTCCATGGTTGCATCAGGCTTTCATTCACAACTGAGTGCACTTTCCCGTGAGTCAGAGGAGCTCAGTCTATGGTTTCCTGCGGCTTCATTTACCACTGAGTGCACTTTCCTGTGAGTCAGAAGAGCGCAGTCTATGGTTTCATCAGGCTGTCATTCACCACTGAGTGCACTTTCCTCTCAGTCAGAGGAGGGCAGTCTATGGTTACCTTAGGGTTTCATCCACCACTGAGTGCACTTTCATGTGAGTGAGGGGAGTGCAGTCTATGGTTTCATCAGGCTTTCAATCACCACTGAGTGCACTTTCCAATGTGTCAGAGGAGCAGAGTCTATGGTTTCATAAGGCTTTATTCACCACTGAGTGCACTTTCCCGTGAGTCAGAAGAGTGCAGTCTATGGTTTCCTTGGGATTTCATTCACCACTGAGTGCACTTTCCCGTATGTCAGAGGAGCTGAGTCTATGGTTTCCTTAGGGTTTCATCGACCCCTGAGTGCACTTTCCCGTGAGTCAGAGGAGTGCAGTCTATGGTTTCCTTAGGGTTTCATCCACCCCTGAGTGCACTTTCCTGTGAGTCAGAGGAGCGCAGTCTGTGGTTTCCTTAGGGTTTAATCCACCACTGAGTGCACTTTCCCCTGTGTCAGGGGAGCTCAGTCTGTGGTTTCCTTAGGGTTTCATCCACCACTGAGTGCACTTTCCCGTGTGTCAGGGGAGCTCAGTCTATGGTTACCTT
>SJYA01008187.1:0-16947 GCA_006410615.1 Neotragus moschatus | reverse complement strand
CCCCGTGGACCATGACCCAACTCTAGTGACCCCACGGACCGTACCCTGACCATCGGGACCCCGTGGACCGTGACCCGACTCTCGTGACCCCGTGGACTCTGACCCTGTGAACCATGGCCTAACTCTCGTGGCCCCATGGACTGTGACCCCATGGCCCGTGCCCTGACTCTCGTGACCCCGTGGCCCGTGACCCAACTCTCGTGACCCTGTGGCCCGTGCCTCGACTCTCGGGACCCCATGGATTGTGACCCCGTGGACCGTGACCCTGTGGCCCGTGGACTAACTCTCGTGGCTCCATGGCCCGTGACCTGACTCTCGGGACCCCGTGGACCATGACCCGACTCTTGTGACCCCCGTGGACTGTGACCCTGTGGACCGTGGCCTAACTCTCGTGGCCCCATGGACTGTGACCCCGTGGACCGTGCCCTGACTCTTGGGACCCCGTGGACTGTGGCCAGACTCTCGTGACCCTGTGGACTGTGACCCCATGGACCATGGCCCAACTGTTGTGACCCCATGGACCATGACCCAACTCTAGTGACCCCATGGACCATGCCCCGACTCTCGGGACCCCGTGGACCGTGCCCTGACTCTTGGGACCCCGTGGCCTGTGCCCTGACTCTCGGGACCCCATGGACTGTGGCCTGACTCTCGGGACCCCGTGGACTGTGACTCTGTGGCCCGTGGCCTAACTCTCGTGGCCCCATGAACTGTGACCCCGTGGCCCGTGACCCAACTCTCGGAACCCCGTGGACCATGACCCGACTCTCGGGACCCCATGGACCATGACCCTGTGGACCGTGGCCTAACTCTCGTGGCCCCATGGACTGTGACCCCGTGGCCCGTGCCCCGACTCTCGGGACCCCGTGGACTGTGGCCTGACTCTCGTGATCCCCTGGACTGTGACCCCATGGACCGTGGCCCAACTCTCGTGACCCCGTGGACCATGACCCAACTCTAGTGACCCCACGGACCGTACCCTGACCATCGGGACCCCGTGGACCGTGACCCGACTCTCGTGACCCCGTGGACTCTGACCCTGTGAACCATGGCCTAACTCTCGTGGCCCCATGGACTGTGACCCCATGGCCCGTGCCCTGACTCTCGTGACCCCGTGGCCCGTGACCCAACTCTCGTGACCCTGTGGCCCGTGCCTCGACTCTCGGGACCCCATGGATTGTGACCCCGTGGACCGTGACCCTGTGGCCCGTGGACTAACTCTCGTGGCTCCATGGCCCGTGACCTGACTCTCGGGACCCCGTGGACCATGACCCGACTCTTGTGACCCCCGTGGACTGTGACCCTGTGGACCGTGGCCTAACTCTCGTGGCCCCATGGACTGTGACCCCGTGGACCGTGCCCTGACTCTTGGGACCCCGTGGACTGTGGCCAGACTCTCGTGACCCTGTGGACTGTGACCCCATGGACCATGGCCCAACTGTTGTGACCCCATGGACCATGACCCAACTCTAGTGACCCCATGGACCATGCCCCGACTCTCGGGACCCCGTGGACCGTGCCCTGACTCTTGGGACCCCGTGGCCTGTGCCCTGACTCTCGGGACCCCATGGACTGTGGCCTGACTCTCGGGACCCCGTGGACTGTGACTCTGTGGCCCGTGGCCTAACTCTCGTGGCCCCATGAACTGTGACCCCGTGGCCCGTGACCCAACTCTCGGAACCCCGTGGACCATGACCCGACTCTCGGGACCCCATGGACCATGACCCTGTGGACCGTGGCCTAACTCTCGTGGCCCCATGGACTGTGACCCCGTGGCCCATGCCCCGACTCTCGGGACTCTGTGGACCGTGCCCTGACTCTCGGGACCCCGTGGACCATGACCCTGTGGACCATGGCCTAACTCTCGTGGCCCCATGGACTGTGACTCTGTGGCCCGTGCCCCGACTCTCGGGACCCCATGGACTGTGGCCTGACTCTTGTGACCCTGTGGACTGTGACTCCATGGTCCGTGGCCCAACTCTTGTGACCCCGTGGACCATGACCCAACTCTATTGACCCCATGGACCGTGCCCCGATTCTCGGGACCCCATGGACTGTGACCCGACTCTCATGACCCCGTGGACTGTGACCCTGTGGACCGTGGCCTAACTCTCATGGCCCCATGGACTGTGACCCCATGGCCCATGCCCCAACTCTCGTGACCCCGTGGACCGTGACCCTGTGGACCGTGTCCTAACTCATGGCCCCATGGACTGTGACCCCGTGGCCTGTGCCCCGACTCTCGTGACCCTGTGGACCGTGACCCTGTGGACCGTGGCCTGACTCTTGTGAAACCGTGGACTGTGACCGCGTGGCCCGTGGCCCGACTCGTGTGACCCTGTGGACCGTGGCCCGACTCGGGTGACCCCGTGGCCCGTGGCCCAACTTGGGTGACCCTGTGGACTGTGGCCCGACTCTCGTGACCCCATGGCCTGTGGCCTGACTCTTGTGACCCCATGGCCCGTGCCCTGACTCTCAGGACCCCGTGGACTGTGACCCCGTGGACTATGACCCCGTGGACCGTGTCCAAACTCGTGGCCCCATGGACTGTGACCCTGTGGACTGTGACCCCGTGGCCTGTGACCCCGTGGACTGTGACCCCATGGCCTGTGACCCCGTGGACTGTGGCCCACCAGAAGTGAGGCTGAGGCTGGAGAATCACTGCTTATTAATGGAGTGCACACTCCAACCTGCTCTCAGTTCCCAGCTGGGCAGTCCATCCCTCACTCCTGATATCCCCTCTCTCGGGACGGGGGACTCAAGCTTGGTGGGAAGGCTGACCTGTTGTCTGGATGGTGAGCCCCAAGCTCCTTGCCATCAGGCCAGACTGCTCCTTCTAGGGTCCCTAAAGCAGCCCCCAGCACCCCTACCCTTGTGAGGACCCAGGGAGGGTCTGGTGGTGTCTTCAGGGAAACAGGTCTTAGGTGGGAGGACCCAGAACGTGGCCAGGGGAGACCTATGTGAATGGTCCCTAGGCCCTGCCCCTGAGTGACCTCCACACTGGCCTGTGGTGACCCAGGGACCCACCCCTCATGTGCAAGACAAGGGCCCTGTTGAATCTCAGGTTCAACCAGAGGGAAGAGTCCTCCCAGAGTGTGGGGAGGGCTCTGGAGCCAGAAGCCAGGGGAGGGGTCCTTGAAGCTTTCATGGCCGGCCTCAGACAACTTCCTGGAGTTGGCCGAGCGTGGATCTGTTGCCCCGCAGCTTCACTGGGGAGCAGCATTCTGTGCAGGGGAGGGGGTTGCTCGGCCAGCCTGGCTGGGTACCAGCAGGCTAGAGGGGCCGCAGCTCTGCCTGGGGTGGGCAGGGCCCCTCGTCCAGCATCTGCAGAGCCCATGGCACCCCAGGGTCCCTTCCAGGACGGCGGTCCTCCCCGCACTCTGCAGGATGGGGCGGTTCACTCAGGACACAGCAGAGTTACCACGTCTTCCTGCTTTGCAATCCGGTCCACCCTGCAATTTGCTGTTAGTCAGAGTGCTTAGGTAAGCGGGATCAGCCTCAAACATTTTGCAAGAGTGATACAGATCGTTTCGAGGAATGAACTGTTGGCCAGATTCCAGCTCCACTCCCCCGCCCCATGCCCACCATGATAAGAACGGCATTGGCTGCCAAGGAGGGGTTTATGCCACGTGCCAGGCTCACCTGCTGGGTGACCTTGGGCAGTGACCCGGCCTCTGTGTGTTTCTCGTCTGCGTTGCGGGGATGGGGAGGGTGCCCATGTCCCAGGAAGGCATCTAGAGCGGCACCCATGGCTAGCCTCTCGGTGCTGGGGCAACGACCTGCGGTGTTCTTGCCTTTACAAACAGTGGGGCCGTGAGCACTCTCCTGTATGTATCTTGGCCTTCTTCCTTAAAAGTAAGTGAATTCGTGCTGCAGAGTTGCCAACAGAGAGGCTGAAGGTGCATTTTAAGTGTGGATCGGGAGGAGCAGAGTGTCCTGCCAACAAGAACATGACTTAGCATTGCACCGGGGCCTCAGGCCTGCTTCCTTCCCAAACCCTCGCCGATGCCAGGTATTGAAAATCTCCACATTTCTGCCAGTGTAATAGCTCAAAAATAGTTTGAGTTTCGCATCTTTTCATATAATTGCAGACTTCTTGATTTGTGTAAGCTCTTGGTTTATGAGCTATTTCAAGTCCTAAAAGATGATGCTGTGAAAGTGCTGCACTCAATATGCCAGCAAGTTTGGAAAACTCAGCAGTGGTCACAGGACTGGAAAAGGTCCGTTTTCATTCTGATCCCAAAGAAAGGTAACGCCAAAGAATGTTCAAACTACTGCACAATTGCCCTCATCTCACGCGCTAGTAAAGTAGTGCTCAAAATTCTCCAAGCCAGGCTTCAGCAATACATGAACCAGAGGTACTGGAAGCTTCAAGAGAGCTTCCAGATGTTCAAGCTGGATTTAGAAAAGGCAGAGGAACCAGAATTCAAATTTCCAGTGCTGAAGAATTGATGCTTTTGAACTGTGGTGTTGGAGAAGACTCTTAAGAGTCCCTTGGACTGCAAGGAGATCCAACCAGTCAATACTAAAGGAAATCAATCCAGAATATTCATTGGAAGGACTGATGCTGAAGCTGAAACTCTAATACATTTGCCACCTGATGTGAAGAGCTGACTCATCTGAAAAGACCTTGATGCTGGAAAGATTGAAGGTGGGAGGAGAAGGGGCCCACAGAGGATGAGATGGCTGGATGGCATCGCCGACTCAATGGACATGAGTTTGGGCAAGCTCCAGGAGTTGGTGATGGACAGGGAGGCCTGGCGTGCTTCAGTCCACGGGGTCACAGAGTCGGACGTGACTGAGAGACTGAACTGAACTGAACTGACTTGAGTAAGCTCTTGGTTGATGAAGGAGTTGAACCTTGGTCTATCCTGTAGCCAGCTTTTGTTTTTTTGCTGGGTTATCTTTGAATCTGGATATGTACATGAGACAGTCACATCCCTGTGTGTGTACGTCCACCTACACGTGTGTACACACGCCTTCATCTGTGTGTAACAGCGTCTCTATGATACACAGGCATATATAGGCAAGAGTGTACACACGTATGCTCCGCAGAAGCTTCACATTTTATGTCTGCAAATCAATCAATGGTTTTTGGGCGGTACAGTCCGGCACGGTCTTTTCCACGCCAGGACTGTATTACAAATCCGTACGTGGCTCATTTCCTGACTTTTTCACCATTTTATTTTTCATGTTTAAAACTCTGTCCTTGTGGAATTTGCTTTGGTGGAAGGAGAGAGTAGGGATTCAGCTCTTCCTTAAGCTGTTTTCCTCCAAATGACTAGTCATTTGCTCGACCATAATTTACAGGGCATCCCATCTCCTGCCTCCAATTTATCGTCTTCTGCGAGCCCACGTGTCTTCCTGGGCTATTTCTGGATTTGCTCACTTCCTCTGGTGGCCTGAGGTCTCCCGCTCCCAGCTGTTTCAAACGTGCAGGCTTTAAAGTTGGGGAGGGCTGCTTTGGCGACTTAAGTGTCAAAGCAGAAAGTTCTAGTCTGTCCTCATGGAATCATTGTCTTATTTAAACTGAAAAAAAAAAAAANTCCTCTGGTGGCCTGAGGTCTCCCGCTCCCAGCTGTTTCAAACGTGCAGGCTTTAAAGTTGGGGAGGGCTGCTTTGGCGACTTAAGTGTCAAAGCAGAAAGTTCTAGTCTGTCCTCATGGAATCATTGTCTTATTTAAACTGAAAAAAAAAAAAAAGTTCTTCAATTCCTTGCAGTACCACCCTGGTACTGCAATGAGGGTTAGGTTCCCATGAATAGATAATTTCAGGAGGAAATGACATTCTTATATTTAATATGCCTCCCATGCAAGAAGAGGTCTCTCTCCTTTTTCATCCGCTTTTATGGAACTTAGGTTTAATACTGTCTTCCTGTGGAGCCCACGTGTTTTTTGTTTTGTAGGCTTAGTTATTTCGGAAAGTTTTAGTTTTTTGTAAGCTGGCATTGTTTTTTTTTATTTGTTAATTTTTTTTAAAGATTTCTCGATTTGGAGCACTTTTAAAGTCTTTATTGAATTTGTTACAATACTGCTTCTGTTTTATGCTTTTTTTGTGGCTGCCAGGCGCGTGTAACCTTAGCTCCTTGAGCAGAGAGTGACTCTGGGTCCCCTGCGCCAAGGAGTGGAATCTCACCCACTGGACCCCGGGGCGTCCCCTCCTTTACACGCTCTGAGGGCCCTGTTTCTTCATAGCAAAGTGGCCGATGCTGTCCACTGAGTTAGTGACCAGGCCCTGGCGGCTCAGATGTGAGGAATCCGCCTGCAATTCAGGAAGATCCCCTGGAGGGCATGGAAACCCGGTCCAGTCTTCTTGCCTGGAGAGCCCCATGCACAGAGGAGCCTGTCGGGCTGCAGTCCTTGGGGTCCCGAGAGTCAGACACGATGAGTGAGTAAGACTGTCACATCTCGCTGACCCTGGGCAGGGGGACGCCAAGGCCGAGCCGCTCCTGGCGCTCTCTCTGCGGACGATGGGGCTTGGGTGGGGTGTCCACGCTCCAGAGGAAGGGAGGGCACTCGAAACTGGAGACAGCTCATCTTTTGAACCCTAGACCAGTTCTCTGCCTCCTATCATCAAAAATGTAGGAAGCGGGGGCAGGGAAAGGAGAGGATTACCCATGCTGGGCCATCTGCTGGGAGGCGCTGTGATTAGCACAGCCCTTAATAGCTGGGATTCCTTCTCCAGCTCGCTGGAGGCAGCCTGCAAATACCAGAGGCCTGAGTCACACTCGGGTGCCATTGGTGGAGGGTGGGCGGGAGAGCCAGAGGGGTCACTGTCCCCCCCCCCCCCGGGGGGCTGCCCCAGGCTGGCCCTCCCTCCCAGAGCTCCTCCCGCCACCCTGGGCAGGCTTCCCCTTCAAGCAACAAGTTCACTTTCTTTTCTCCTAAATAAAGGCCTCAGTGGGGTTATGCAGCGAAGGAAACCGGAGAGTCCCCAGCCGGACGGATGGATCTCGCTTGAGGAGGCCCTAGAGGGGCTGGGGGCCACTCTGGGGTGGGGTGAGGGGACACAGGTAGGAGGGGCCCCGAGCTCCCAGGGAGAATGTTGGCTCCACAGCAGCCACCGCCTGGGTGTCGCACCTGGCACCACCCCGTGATCCTTCATGAAGCCACACTTTGGCAATTTTTGCATTTTTCCGTCACGCTCACCCCATTAAAAGGAAAGTTCCAGAGAAGTTCCAGGGGGCATTTTACTAAAATCCGTTGTTCTGAGCAGTGAAGTCTAAACCGGGGAACATCTGGATTTCCAGGTCGCAGGAAATTACAGGCCACGTTTGGAATACCAACGACACGCAGCCACGTCCATCAGAGACGGGGCGGAGAGCGGAGACTTCTCTCCCACAGAGGCCCAAGAGCGGGCTGATTCGTTTCCTCGAAAAGTCCCTAAGGGTTTTTTTCTTAGCATCTGAAAGTCATCTTTCCCTCCTCAATGGAAGCGAGCTTGTATGCCTCCCAGAGCGTGAGGGCTCGCTGAAGACCTGGAGCCGTGTCTGTGGCCTCAGCCAGCGGGAAGCCAGACGCTCGTGCTTCAGCGGGTTGAAATTTCATTCTGACGAACCAGTGCCTGGTGGTTTGGCCCAATTACAGGCTCCAGACCCTCGGCTGGCAGAGCCCACAGCCTCTTGTGGCTCTCAGAGATTTTCACGTGGGGAGCCCCTGCGCTTTGACCTGTGGGGACCCTCCTCCAGGCGGTGGATCCGAAGCCGGGCAGTCTGCACCTTCTCAGGTTGCAGGCCGAGTGGTGGAACCCCATCCGTCATATTCCCCCAGGCCCGGGAAGAGGTTCGGTTGACTGGGAAAAGCGCAACGTGAGCTCCTTCTGGTGGGTTCTGCATTCTTTCCTAGTGAAGTATTGTGGATGGAAAGCCACAGTACACGGTCAGCATTCTTCCTATAAACAGAGCAATTGTACATTGTGGAGGAGTTGCTTAGCGATGACTGGGGGGAGGTTGCCATGGTTACCCTTCCCCCACCCACATGGTCCTGGCTGCTGCCTACGTGGAAGCCAGCGCTGCGGTACCCAACTGGCACTTGGCCACCGAGGCTGTCTTGGTTCTCTGTTTCTGCCAGGACCTCGCGAGAGCGTGCAGTCGTTCTGGGCCAGCACAATTCTGAGTTTCCTTGGTGTCTGTCACAGGAAGTCCCGAGGAAGCCCAGAAGGTGAAACAGACTAAAGTGGGATGTTCTCGCTGACGCCCAGGGGGAGCAGCCCCCCTCACCCCTCTGGGGCAGCCTCTTCCACCCCAGTGGACTCCCTGGAGCTCCTGAAAACACCATTTGAAAACTACTGGTTTCCCCAGTGTCTGCCCAGAGGTCCTGCTTCTCAGCCCCGTCTACGCTGCGCTTGAGGACGTTTGTGGTCCGTCTGTATAGACGCAGGCGGCCTGAGATCTTTCCAGCTTGAGGCTGCCTGGTGTGGACATAGAATGCTTCCCTCACGGTTTTTCAGTAGAATCTCAGCTGTCTTCCTGGAGGAGTCTAAGCCCGGCTCCCACCCGTGTGCTGCAAATCCCGGTCAAGGCCCGCGCGTGCACTCACAGCAGAGGCAGGGCTCTCCTCGCCTACGTGCAGTTTCTTCCAGCAGGCCCTAGAAGCGCAGTCAGTGGACACTCAGTCCCCACGGCTTTCTCGTACAGCTGATCAGAAGCACGCTCGCCCCGGGACGAGGCTCCTGGTACTGTCCTGCCCCCTGCCCGCCGGAGGGAGCCTCTGGGGACCATCAGGGACGCTGCCTCTCAAGCCCCCAGCCTCCTTCCCCTCCTCCCCCGCCCTCCCCCCACCCCATGCAGGGTGTGGCCCCAGCCCNGGACACTCAGTCCCCACGGCTTTCTCGTACAGCTGATCAGAAGCACGCTCGCCCCGGGACGAGGCTCCTGGTACTGTCCTGCCCCCTGCCCGCCGGAGGGAGCCTCTGGGGACCATCAGGGACGCTGCCTCTCAAGCCCCCAGCCTCCTTCCCCTCCTCC
Organism: Neotragus moschatus; assembly: GCA_006410615.1. Lineage (NCBI taxonomy): Eukaryota > Metazoa > Chordata > Mammalia > Artiodactyla > Bovidae > Neotragus > Neotragus moschatus. The sequence continues at coordinate 7,982 of SJYA01008187.1, read as the reverse complement.
CCCGCCCTCCCCCCACCCCATGCAGGGTGTGGCCCCAGCCCCTCCCTCTACACCTGGTCTGGCATCACAGGGCTGGGAGAAGGATTCTCTGGAGACCTTGAAAGTGCAAAGTGGTCTGGGGGGCGATCCTCCGGGCACCGAGGCCTGAGAGAGTGAGGGCCCCCGGCCCAAGTGGAGGGAGAGCCAGGCTGGCCAGCCGTGAGGCCAGGGCTGCAGCGCACCCCACGGGGAGGCGGGAGCGGATGGCGATCGGGGAAAGGGGCCGGGACTCTGTGCCTGGCCCAATGAGTCGCTGGAGGCGCTGGCCGGTGGAGGGGAGAACTTGCGCAGAGGGCTCCTCCGGTCCAGAGCAGGCGCCCGAGAGACGGAGCCTCCAGTGGGCCGAGCGTCCCAGGCGTCCCTCCTGCTTCAGGGTCCTGTCCAGTCACCGGGTACCTCCCGGCGCCCCCAGTCTGGAGAAGCAGCTCCTCCTGAGGCTGCGGGCGAGCCCTTTCCAGGGGACCCTTCAGAGAACAGGCAGGGGGCAAGCACAGCGTGCCTCCCCCTGGCCCCAGGGGAAGCCAGGGTGGGGTCTGCAGAGAGCTGGGCCCCGGCCCCCCATGTGCCAGGGGTGTGCGGGGAGCTGGCCCCCGCTCCCTCTCCTCCCCCGCCCCGCGGCCGTGCACACCCGCACCCAGCGAGGCCGGGTCACCAGCAGGCCGTGGCGGGGGTGGCTGGCGGGCCCTGACAGCCTGTGGTAGAAGCGCTTCTCTCTGGGAGCCTGGAGTTATGTGGGCAGACAGGCAGGACAGAGCGGCTCTCACTTAATTGCCCGCAGCGCTGGCGAGCAGGCCCACCCCCGCTCCCTTCCCCGGGCTCTTAGACCCCTCCCTGCGTTGGCCCTCTTGGGGGCTGGCCATGGATTTAGGGTGGGCGCCGTGTGCTGGAGGGCCCCCAGCCTCACGCTCACAGGGTGTCGTCCCCGAGCTGGTCTCAGCTGCCTCTTCAGAGGCCTGTCCACGGCCCCGTCAGGCCTCACTCCTGGGGTGCAGTGTCCCAGCTGGGGTGGCCGGAGCCGACTGGCTGTGCCCCTCCTAGGCTCTGGGTCAGAGACATCACTATGGGAGCATGGAGTCCGGCCAAGTGGGAATATCGATGCCACGAGACCGGCAAGTGGTTCTGATGCTCACCAGGGCGCTCGGCCTCCTTGATCACTAGACGCTGACTGCAGGCCTGCGGGCGCCAGAGGGGCGCGGGCTCAGTCCCGGGCTGGGAGATCCCCAAGGAGGCGATCGCAAGCCACTCCAGCATTCTTGCCTGGAGAATCCTGTAGGCAGAGGGGCCTGACGGGCTCCAGTCCCTGGGATCCCAAAGAGTCGGACACAGTAACCGAGGCCAGGTGAGAAACTGAGGCGAGGCTTTATCGGGGTCCCTGCTGCTAAGGGGGAGCGAGACCCATACTGGCTCCCCTGCCCGCCTGCCCCCTGATAGGGCAAGGGGGCTGCCCTGCTCCAGCCCGGGAGCTGCTGTTAAACACTTCCTGGCACGCAACTGGAGTGCCCGCGGCCAGGCTTCCCACAGGCAGCGTGTGCCCGCGTGTGTGCCTCCGTGTATCACAGGCCAGATGGCACTCCCTCACCCTCACCGCCAGCCTGAAGGCACGGGCATCGCCTCCACTTCCCTGATGGGCAAGTCGGTGCAGACAGCTTCCCAGAGTCACACGCTGAGCCCAGGCGCGCCTGCCTCCAGACCCCAGTGTCTCTTGTGTGGGGCGTCCTGGGTGGCACCGGCGGTACAGAACCCACCTGCCAACGAGGGGGACACCGGAGACGCAGGTTCGATCCTGGGTCGAGAAGATCCCCCGGAGGAGGGAACGGCACCCCACTCCAGTGTTCAAGCCTGGGAAATCCCGTGGGCAGAGGAGCCCGGCGGGCTGCAGTCCAGGGGGTCACAGGAGAGTCGGACACACGATGTGAGCGTGAGCCCCCTGAATGCGTCTGGCTGTGTTTCCCTTCTGGCTGAGACTCGTTCTGTTGCGGGTGCGGACCACTTCTGCCCACAGAGCTCAGCAGCACGCTTCTTCCCTAAGATCCTCCTGGTCTGGACAATGACTTCGGCTGCTTGGAGGATGAGTGGCGGGGCAAAGCGGAGCGTCAGCGCTCCTCCGGTTCTTGCTGACTTGCCCTGAATCTGTGGAATCCTCGTGTGTCCCAGGCCAGCCTCATTAGGAGGGAGCCCTGGAGCTGACCGAGCATTTGGTCTGGCTGTTCCGCTGGCCCAGCCGGGGGCCGTGTGCCAGCCTGGGGCAGAGGGCGGGGCTGGGGGTCCGTAGCCTGCGGCGGGGGTGTCTGTAGCTGGGGGGTTGGGGTAGGGATGCCATACAGGGGACAGGACGCTGGTCCCCGGGGGGAGCTGAGGGTCCCGGCCTACCTTTGCCCCCAGAGTATTGGGTGTGGCATGGAAAAAACAGAAAAAGCAAGCCAGACTTCCCAGCCCCGCGTGGGGCTAAAATCAAGTGAAATTTGAAGCTCAGAAGTAAAGGTCTCGCGAGGCTTCTTTCCCCTCATTTTAGGGCTGCTTTACACGATCGTTTTTGGTTTGGAACTGTGTCCCAGGGGGTGGAGGTGGGTGGGCACCGGCCTTGGCCACCTGGGGGACTCTGAAGGCTGTCCCTGGCTGTGGGGGCCATCCTGGGGGCCTTGCTCCAGCTCTCCCTGGGGAGCCCTGGGGGCCTCCCTGAGCTGACCGAGAGGCTCCTGGCACTCTGCCTGAGTCACTCTGTCTCTCTCTGCCTTCGGGACCTTCAGTCACTCCAGGCCTCAGTCGTGTCCGACTCTCTGCAACCCACGGACCGCAGCACTCCAGGCCTCAGTCGTGTCCGACTCTCTGCAACCCACGGACCGCAGCACTCCAGGCCTCCCTGTCTACCACCAGCTCCTGCAGTTTCCTCTAACCCATGTGCATTGAGTCGGTGATGCCATCCAGCCATCTCATCCTCTGCCATCCCCTTCTCCTCCTGCCTTCAGTCTTTCCCAGCATCAGGGTCTTTTCCAGTGAGTCANCACTCCAGGCCTCCCTGTCTACCACCAGCTCCTGCAGTTTCCTCTAACCCATGTGCATTGAGTCGGTGATGCCATCCAGCCATCTCATCCTCTGCCATCCCCTTCTCCTCCTGCCTTCAGTCTTTCCCAGCATCAGGGTCTTTTCCAGTGAGTCAGGTCTTCGCATCAGGTGGCCAAAGGGTTGGAGTTTCAGCTTCAGCCTCAGTAGAGCATTCATTTAAAGTGTCTGGGTCAAGTTCATACTCTTTCCCACCATTAGAAAAAGGAGAATTTCTGTCTGACGGCAATGCTAACTTTCTCTGACCCTTGTCTCTGGTTGGTTCGGGACTCTGCTCCACGGCAGGTCCCGGCGGCCTGAGACGGAGACCTCAGAGCTTCTCGGTTTCTGATCCCCGATGGCCTCCCGGGTCAGCCCGGCTCAGGAGCCCACTGTTGGCATTGTGCATTCAGCAAGCATCAGCTGGTGGCTCCTGGTCGCCCGGCTCAGGCGTGGCCCACGGGGTGGGGCTCGGGCCTGGGAGCCAGGCGGACCCGTGAGCAGACCCGAGGGAGACGTGGGCCGCAGCTGTTGCCTGTGGGAAACCCTCACTTCCAGGCCCTGGGGAGCCTTCTGCGCCCTTCCCCCGCCAGCTGGGGTTCCGCTGAGACAGGGGATGCGGGGGAACGCCCCGGGACCTGCGCTTATGTATCCCCACCCAAGCTGGCCCCTCCTCTGCGGCAGTGCGGGCCGCTGCCTGATCGCTCCAGCCCTGGGGCCCCGAGGCTCGCCTTCTCTGTGCTCATACATCCCTCCTCCCAGGACCAGGGGCATCTTTGTGTTCAGAGCAGCTTGACTGGTGAGGGGAAAGTGCGGGGCTGGGGACAACCCCCTGGTGACGGGCCGTGTGCTGCACCCGGGAGCGTCCTCGACCTCCGTGGTGGCTGCCCTGCCCGTCAGGTTCTGCACCGCTCGGGGCCCCCCACCTTCCTGCTCCTGCCCCCTAGAACCTGCCCCCCGCCTCCTCCCTCCCGGCCGTCCGGGACCACCGTGGCTTGGGGTCCCCTCCAGCGCCGCCTCTGAGGGCCCAGGCAGGGCCTCGCTCCTCGGCCTGTCGCTGCCTCCCATCTCTGCGTAGGGCAGCTTTCTCCACTGAGCACCGTGAACAGTTACCAGAGGTGGCCTCGCGGGCCATGCGGAGGATTCAGAGGTGCCCTGGGAGAGCCGTGGGGGACGCGCCGCGTGTGTTGTGGGACTGGGAAACAAGGGGGCCCAGATTGCNCTGTCGCTGCCTCCCATCTCTGCGTAGGGCAGCTTTCTCCACTGAGCACCGTGAACAGTTACCAGAGGTGGCCTCGCGGGCCATGCGGAGGATTCAGAGGTGCCCTGGGAGAGCCGTGGGGGACGCGCCGCGTGTGTTGTGGGACTGGGAAACAAGGGGGCCCAGATTGCTGGGCACCGGGCCTGTCCGTTGCTCTCCTGGGGCGGACAGCTCCACCCTCCTGCTGCCTCTGTGAGGGTGTCGCACGGCGACCCTGCTTCTGGACCTGGTGGATCCGAGGCTGCAGACGCTGCGTCCCCAGGCGCACGGCCAGGGGCCCCGCCCGCTGTCCGCTGTGGTGCCAAGGTGGACTTGAGGCTCTGTTGCCTGGAAGATGAAAAAGCAGGGCCACCGAGCTCTCTGGTCTCGGCTCCCCACCAAGTGGAGACCATGGAGGTCCCGGGAGCTGCCCTGGAGGAGCCCCCACGGCCAGAGGGCACCCGGGCCCGGTGAGGGAGGGAGACTCGGCAGGGAGGGAGGGGACGGCCAGGCTCCCGCCCAGCTCGGCTGCGTCAGCCTCCCCGGCCCCGCCCGGGGCTGCCGAGTGGTGGTCACCGTGTAGGGAGTGATGCTGGGCGGCCCTGAGGTCCTGAGACCCGGAACAGCCTGGCCTGGCAGGTCCCGCTCCCCTGCAGCCCCTGTGCTACAGGCTTGGAGGGCACTCGGCCGCCATGGCTTAGTTGTTTAGATCTGGAATGTTCTTCTTCCCACAAGTTGTCTGCCGTGCGTAAGAGGTTTGTCTTATTCGCCGCACCATACCCAAGGACTTGGCCCGGGCTAGAGACGCAGAAAAGCCGTCTGCGTGACTGGTTTATGTCCCCTCTCATGAGAAACTGGTCGCTGTGATAACAAGCTGGTGTCAGAGCTGACGGGGGCCCTGCCGGAGCCTTCCCTGGGGAGCGCACCTCCTCGTGGAGAGGGGCCAGGAGGTCTGTGCACCCTTCTCTGACCAGTCCCCCCCGCCGCCGCACCGCTGGGGGCTGCTCTGGGGGCCCCTGGCCCCCTGCCTCTACTCGAGCCACTTTGAAAGCCCCTCCCTGACGACTTAGCCCTAGCACAGAAGATCTGTCAATCAGCCTTCCTTCTGGGGCGATTAAAAAAGTCACTATATTAGCAGCTGACTCACAGTCTAAAAATGTGCTTCATGGCACATCTGCGGCCACCGCACACGGTTTGGTGGGACGAGCCCCGAGCCCTGCTCCGCGGCCCTTCTGCAGGGAACGGCCCTTTCTCAGCGAGCGCCTGCCTGCCTGCCCACCACCGCCCTCCACGGGGCCCTCCCCATCCCCAGCCCTGGGGTTTGGCCCAAGACCCTGGTGAAGGGAGACGGAGAGGAAGCCATCTGGGGAGGAATCAGTGCTCAGACGAGAGAGGAAATTGCCCTGAGATGATTGAAATGGCAAACAGAGGGGAAGCCTGGACGGCTGAGTGGAGCAAAAGGGGGCGGGGGAGGGGCTGGTGGCGGGGCCTGGATGGGTGTCTCTCGGGCAGCAGGCTGGGCAGCCAGGGGCAGGAGAGGTGGAGGGTCTTTCAGGAGCTGAGGGGCGGGAGGTCAGGGAGAATGCTCCCAGAGTGTTCTCCCTGGGAACCTGCTTGCCATGACGGGAGACATCTGCGTGGCCACGAAGGATGGCCCACCAGCTGGCCCACCAGCTGCCGGCCTTCCACACAGCTCCCTGCAGGGTCTGCGGGGCCTTGCCNGTCTTTCAGGAGCTGAGGGGCGGGAGGTCAGGGAGAATGCTCCCAGAGTGTTCTCCCTGGGAACCTGCTTGCCATGACGGGAGACATCTGCGTGGCCACGAAGGATGGCCCACCAGCTGGCCCACCAGCTGCCGGCCTTCCACACAGCTCCCTGCAGGGTCTGCGGGGCCTTGCCCTGTCTGTCCTGCAAGCAGGCAAGAAAACAGAGGTTTGACCCACTCGCTCCGGGTTCCTGCAGCCAGGCTTCCCGGACCGCGCCGTCCAGAGAGGCGGGGCCACGTGTTTCGGGGGCCTTGCCTCAGGCTCCCGGTGAACATCCTGAAGGAGGAACTCAGAGCTCAAGCATCAGTGAGGGTCAGGTCCAGGGTCTACCGAGTCTGCTGAGCAAACACAGGGCCCTCGTCCGGGCCAGCCTGCATGGCTTCCTTTCAGGAAACCAGAAGTGACTGGGCAGGGGCTGGAGGGACCCAGTGCCACCACCAAGCCTGACAGCTTCCGCCAGCAGGGACAGTAGCCAGACTGACTGAGGTCAGTGGCCCGGCTGTCGGTGGCTTCCCGGGCCCCAGAAGAGCCCGGACGCTGGACGGCAGTGGGGTTCAGGACGTGGGTCCCCGGGCGCCTCCTCTGGTTCCTGGGGCTTCGCTGAAGCTCACAAGCACTGACGGGCAGACCACATAGCAGGGCTCCGCCCGAGGACACCCCGGGGGCCTCCCCTGCCATGGCTTTCACCCCAGACCTTCTGAATGCAGAACAGCACTTCTAGAAGGCCCGCTGCGTCCAGGCTCAGGGCCGGCCCGGCAGACCAGCAAGTGTGGGCCAGGCCCCTCCGGTTTAGGTCTGGAGACGGGAGGCAAGGCCTGCGGTTTCCCGCTGCTTTCTTGCTGTTCTCCTAGGTTCCCTGCTTCCTGGGGGCTGGAGCAGAGGGTGGGGGCAGGCCGAGGCAGGGCCTCCCATCCCAGCCTCGCTCTCAGGTCTCTTGTGAGGCCCCTGGGCGCTGGGCTGTGATGACGTAGGGAGCTGCTCCCAGCCCCCGGGACTCGATGGACTCACCGAGGGCTCGCGGCGGTGTGGGCTTCTCCCCTCCCCCTCTGGGCTCCTCTTCCTGGTAGCCCTGGAACCCAGCTACCCCAGCTGCACTGCCAGAGCCTCAGGGAGCTTTCCAGCAAGCCCGGAAGGCTCTAGGCCCCTCCATCTTCACAGAAAAGCGTGGAAGCGCCCTTGGGGATGGCACTGTCTCGCTGTCTCCGACATCCCCCTGCCCATGAGCCCCCAGACAGAGGGGATGGGGGATGTGGGGTGGGGGGACGGTCGGGGGGGCGTTCCTTTTTCTGGTGAATACACAGAGACACCCACCCACTCGGAGGACCTTGAGGGGCACGTAGGGTGAGCTGGGTCCACGGCCTGGCAGGGCTGGGAGACAACACCGCGGTGTCCCGTCTGCATAGACCTGGGGGTCTGCCCTGGGCAGAGGCTTCTCAGTGTGAGTGAGGAGCCCCACCCACGGGTCAGGGAGGAGTGGCAAACTCCAGGAGCTCAGGGGACACCTGCGGACGCACAGGTGAGCCCGCCTCCGTTCAAGGCAGGACGGCCGTCACCGATCCGTGCCCGCTCTTGCCTGTCTCGTGGGAGGGGGCCGTGCCCTGCTGTCCTGTCAGCCCCAAGGGGTCCCGCAGCGGCACACAAGATGAGGTCCGCGGGCCGCCTGGCTGGACCCCCAGCATGGTCCCCGGGAGGGGCTGACAGAGAGCAGCCATACATGATGTGTGACCTTTGTCTTCTGAGGACACACCGTGGAATGTGTGCTTGAGGCAGGGATCAGAGCGGCCTGGGACGGGGCATCTGGAGCACAGACGCGCGGGCTGAGCGCATTCTCGTGCGGGCCAGCGGCTCCCACGGGGCTGCACGAGCCTGGGGGTGACACAGTGGGGTCCAGGGGGCTGGG
>SJYA01008185.1:0-17819 GCA_006410615.1 Neotragus moschatus | reverse complement strand
AAAAAAAAAAATACAGTATTCTAACACATATACTGTCACCCTGCTTATTTAACTTATATGCAGAATGTATCATGAGAAATGCTGGACTGGAAGAAACACAAGCTAGAATCAAGATTGCTGGGAGAAAATTCAATAACCTCAGATATGCAGATGACACCACTCTTGTGAAGAGGAACTAAAGAGCCTCTTAATGAAAGTGAAAGAGGAGAGTGAAAAATTTGGCTTAAGGCGCAACATTTGGAAAACGAAGATCATGGCATCCAGTAGCATCACTTCATGGGAAACAGAGGGGGAACAGTGGAAACAGTGTCTGACTTTATTTTTCTGGGCTCCAAAATCACTGCAGATGGTGACTGCAGCCATGAAATCAAAAGACGCTTACTCTTTTGAAGAAAAGTTATGACCAACTAAGATAGCATATTAAAAAGCAGAGATATTGCTTTGCCAACTAAGGTCCGTCTAGTCAAAGCTATGGTTTTTCCAGTAGTCATGTATGGATGCGAGAGTTGGACTGTGAAGAAGGCTGAGCGCCGAAGAATCGATGCTTTTGAACTGTGGTGTTGGAGAAGACTCTTGAGAGTCCCTTGGACTGCAAGGAGATCCAACCAGTCCATTCTGAAGGAGATCTGCCCTGGGATTTCTTTGGAAGGAATGATGCTAAAGCTGAAGCTCCAGTACTTTGGCCACGTCTTGCGAAGAGTTGACTCATTGGAAAAGACTCTGATGCTGGGAGGGATTGGGAGCAGGAGGAGAAGGGGATGACTGAGGATGAGATTACTGGATGGCATCATTGACTCAATGGACGTGAGTCTGAGTGAACTCTGGGAGTTGGTGATGGGCAGGGAGGCCTGGCATGCTGCGATTCATGGGGTTGCAGAGAGTCGTACATGACTGAGCGACTGAACTGAACACATATATATGGAATTTAGAAAAATGGTAATGATAACCCTCTATGTGAGACAGCAAAAGAGACACAGATGTATAGAAAGGACTTTTGGACTTTGAGGGAGAGGGAGAGAGAGAGGGTTGGAAGATTTGGGAGAATAGCCCTGAAACATGTATACTATCGTGTAAGAAACGAATCGCCAGTCTATGCTCGATACAGGATACAGAATGCTTGGGACTGGTGCACGGGGATGATCCAGAGAATTGATATAGGGTGGGAGGTGGGGGGGTGGTTCAAGATTGAGAACTCATGTACACCTGAGACAGGAAAATAAACAAAAATTAAAAAAAAAAAAGAAAAATAAATAAAATAAAAAGCAAAAAAAGAGAAAAAAACTCAACATTCAGAAAACTAAAAAAAAAAGAAAATATTGAAATGTACTTAATTTATAATGCTGTGTTAATTTAACTGTACAGAAATATTACTCAGTTATACACATATATTCTTCATATTCTTTTTAAATTATAGTTTGTCTCAGGATTTTAAATATAGTTCCTTGTTAATTGGACCTTGTTTATTGATCCTATAAATACTAATTTGCATCTGCTAATCCCAAACTCCCAATATTGGCTTACCCCACCACCTTCCCCTTCAGCAACAACAGGTCTGTTCTCTATGTCCGTCTGTTTCTTATTCATAGATTCGTTTATTTGTGTCATATTTTAGATTCCACTTATACATATCATCTGAGTTAAAGTCACCTATTTCTGTCCATCTTAGTTTGCTGATTCCTAGAATGTCAATATTCACACTTGCCATCTCCTGTTTGCCCACTTCCAATTAGCCTTGATTCATGGACCTAACATTCCAGGTTCCTATGAAATATTGCTTTTCATAGCATTAGACCTTGCTTCTATCACCAGTCCCATCCACAACTGGATGTTGTTTTTGCTTTGGCTACATCCCTTCATTCTTTCATTCATTCTTTCCACTGATCACCAGTAGCATACTGGGCACCTACCAACCTGGGTGGTTCATTGTTCAGTGTCCTATCATTGCTGTTCATTAGATTCTCAAGGCAAGAATACTGAAGTGATTTGCCATTCCCTTCTCCAATGGACCACATTCTGTCAGACTGCTCCACCATGATCCGTCCATCTTGGGTGGCCCCACATGACATGGATTAGTTTCATTGAGTTAAACAAGGCTGTGGTCTATGNTCAGTGTCCTATCATTGCTGTTCATTAGATTCTCAAGGCAAGAATACTGAAGTGATTTGCCATTCCCTTCTCCAATGGACCACATTCTGTCAGACTGCTCCACCATGATCCGTCCATCTTGGGTGGCCCCACATGACATGGATTAGTTTCATTGAGTTAAACAAGGCTGTGGTCTATGTGATCAGATTGGCTAGTTGTCTGTGATTGTGATTTCAGTCTGTCTGCCCTCTGATGCCCTCTCTCAGTGCCTACTGTCTCACTTGGGTTTCTCTTACCTTGAATGTTGGGTATCTCTTCCCGGCTGCTCCAGTAAAGTGCAACTGTAGCTCCTTACCTTAGACATGGGATAGCTCCTGTCGACCACTACCCCTTGACCTTGGACGTGGGGTAGCTCCTCTCAGCTGCCATTCTGTGCTGTCTGTCATAGCGCTGTGCTTCAGCAATATGTAAACCATGAACTTCCAGATGTTGAAGCTGATTTTAGAAAAGACAGAGGAACCAGAGATCAAATTTCCAACATCTGCTGGATCATTGAAAAAGCAAGGGAGTTCCAGAAAAACATATATATCTGCTTTATTGACTGTGCCAAAGCCTTTCAGTGTGTGGATCACAATAAACTGTGGAAAATTCTAAAAGAGATGGGAATATCAGACCACCTGGCCTGCCTCTTGAGAAACCTGTATGCAGGTCAGGACGCAACAATTAGAACTGGATATGGAAGAACAGACTGGTTTCAAATAGGAAAAGGAGTATGTCAAGGCTCTATATTGCCACCTTGCTTATTTAACTTTCCTGATTGGCTTCCCTGGTGGCTCAGATGGTAAAGCATCTGCCTCTAGTGCTAGAGACTTGGATTCGATATCTGGAATGGGAATATCCCCTGAAGACGGAAATGGCGACAAACTCCATTACTCTTGCATGGAAAATTCCATGGACTGAGGAGCCTGGTAGGCTACAGTCCGTGGGGTGACAAAAAGTCTGACATGGCTGAGCAACTTCAATTCCTTTCTTTATTATTTAGCTTATATGCAGAGTACATCATGAGAAATGCTAGGCTGGAAACAGCACAAGCTGGAATCAAGATTGCTGGGAGAAATATCAATAACCTTAGATATGCAGATGACATCACCCTTATGGCAGAAAGTGAAGAAGAACTAAAGAGCCTCTTGATGAAGGTGAAAGAGGAGAGTGAAAAAGTTGGCTTAAATCTGAACATTCAGAAAATTAAGATCATGGCATCCAGTCCCATCCCTTCATGGCAAATAGATGGGGAAACAGTGGAAACAGTGTCAGGTTTTACTTTTCTGGGCTTCAAAATCACTGTAGATAGTGATTGCAGCCATGAAAGTAAAAGACACTGACTCCTTGGAAGAAAAGTTATGACTAACCTAGATAGCATGTTAAAAAGCAGAGACATTTCTTTGTCTACCATCTATCTAATCAAGGCTATGGTTTTTCCAGTAGTCATGTATGGATGTGAGAGCTGGACTATAAAGAAAGCTGAGAGTTGAAAAATTGATGCTTTTGAATTGTTGTATTGGTGAAGACTTGAGAGTTCCTTGGACTGCAAAGAGATCAAAGCAATCCATCCTGAAGGAGATCAGTCCTAGGTGTTCATTGGAAGGACTGATGTTGAAACTGAAACTACAATACTTTGGCCACCTGATGCGAAGGGCTGACTTATGTGAAAAGACACTGATGCAGGGAAAGATTGAGGGCAGGAGGAGAAGGGGACAACAGAAGATGAGATAGTTGGATGGCATCACCAACTCAATGGCCGTGGGTTTGTGTGGACCCCGGAAGTTGGAGATGGACAAGGAGGCCTGGTGTGTTTCATGGATTTATCTCTGGGCTTTCTATTTTGATCCCTTGATCTATATTTCTGTTTTTGTGCCATAAATGTCATAATGACTGTAGCCTTGTAGTATAATCTTAAGTGAGGTACCTTGATTCCTCCAGTTCCATTCTTCTTTCTCAAGATTGATTTCGCTATTTGAAATTTTTTGTATTTCCATAAAAATTGTGAAATTATTTGTTCTAATTCTCTGAAAACCACCATTGTTAGCTTGATAGGAAATGAATTAAATCTACAGATGATTCTGGGTAGTATACTCACTTTCACTATATTGATTCTTCAGATCCATGACCGTGGTATATTTCTCCATCTATTTGTGTCATTTTTGATTTCTTTCATAAGTGTTTTATAATATTGCCAAATTCAGACTTAAACTGAAGAAAGTAGGGAGAACCACTAGACGATTTAGGTATGCTGCTGCTGCTAAGTCTCTTTAGTCGTGTCCAACTCTGTGTGACCACATAGACGGCAGCCCACCAGGCTCCCCCGTCCCTGGGTTTCTCCAGGCAAGAACACAGCAATGGGTTGCTTTTCCTTCTTCAATGCATGAAAGTGAAAAGTGAAAGTGAAGTCGCTCAGTCGTGTCCAACCCTCAGCGACCCCATGGACTGCAGCCTACTAGGTTCCTTCACCCATGGGATTTTCCAAGCAAGAGTACTGGAGTGGGGTGCGATTGCCTTCTCCAGCGATTTAGGTATGACCTAAATCAAATTCCTTATGATTATACAGGAGAAGTGAGAAATAGAATTAAGGGGCTAGATCTGATAGATATAGTGCCTGACAAGCTATGGAATGAGGTTCCTGACATTGTAGAGGAGACAGGGATCAAGACCATCCCCATGGAAAAGAAGTGCAAAAAAGCAAAATGGCTGTCTGGGGAGGCTTTACAAATAGCTGTGAAAAGAAGAGAAGTGAAAAACAAAGGAAAAAAGGAAAGATATAAACATCTGAATGCAGAGTTCCAAAGAATATCAAGAACACATAAGAAAGCCCTCCTCAGAGATTAATGGAAAGAAATAAAGGAAAACAACAAAATGAAAAAGATTAGAGATATCTTCAAGAAAATTAGAAACACCAAGGGACCATTTCATGAAAAAGATGGGCTCGATAAAGGACAGAAATATTATGGACCTAACAGAAGCAGAAGATATTAAGAGGTGGCAAGAATACACAAATGAAATATACAAAAAAAAGATCTTCATAACCAAGATAATCACAATAGTATGATCACTCATCTAGAGCCAGACATCCTGGAATGTGAAGTCAAGTGGGCCTTAGGAAGCGTCACTACAAACAAAGCTAGTGGAGGTGGTGAAATTCCAGTTGAGCTATTTCAAATACTGAAAGTTGATGCTGTGAAAGTGCTACACTCAGTATGCCAGCATATTTGGAAAACTCAGCAGTGGTCACAGGACTGAAAAAGGTCAGTTTTAATTCCAATCCCAAAGAAAGACAATGCCAAAGAATGATCAGACTACCACACAATTGCACTCATCTCACACATTAGTAAAGTAATCCTCAAAATTCTCCAAGCCAGGCTTCAGCAATATCTAAACTGTGAACCCCAGATGTTCAAGCTGATTTTAGAAAAGGCAGAGGAAGCAGAGATCAAATTGCCAACATCCGCTGAATCACCAAAAAAGCAAGAAAGTTCCAGAAAAACATCTATTTATGCTTTATTGACTATGCCAAAGCCTTTCAGTGTGTGGATCACAAAAAAGTGGAAAATTCTGAAAGACATAGGAATACCAGACCATATGACCTGCCTTTTGAGAAACCTATCTACAGATCAGGAAGCAGCAGTTACAACTGGACATGGAACAACCGACTGGTTCCAAATAGGAAAAGGAGTACGTCAAGGCTGTATATTGTCACCCTATTTATTTAACTTATATGCAGAGTACATCATGAGAAACTGTGGACTGGAAGAACCACAAACTGGAATTAAGATTGCCGGGAGAAATATTAATAACCTCAGATATGCAGATGACACTACTCTTATGGCAGAAAGTGAAGAGGAACTAAAAAGCCTTCTGATGAAAGTGAAAGAGGAGAGTGAAAAAGTTGGCTCAAAAACAAAGCTCAACATTCAGAAAACGAAGTTTATAGTATCTGGTCCTATCACTTCATGGGAAATAGTTGATGAAACAGTTGAAATAGTTTCAGATTTTATATATTTGGGCTCCAAAATCACTGCAGATGGTGACTTCAGCCATGAAATTAAAAGAAATTTACTCCTTGGAAGAAAAGTTATGACCAACCTAGATAGCATTTTGTAAAGCAGAGATATTACTTTGCCAACAAATTTCTGTCTAGTCAAGGCTATGGTTTTTCCAGTGGTCATGTATGGATGTAAGAGTTGGGCTGTGAAGAAGGCTGAACGCTGAAGAATTGATGCTTTTGAATTGTGGTGTTGGAGAAGACTTTTGAGAGTCCACTGGAGCCCAAGGAGATCCAATCAGTCCATTCTGAAGATCAGCCATGGGATTTCTTTGGAGGGAATGATGATGAAGCTGGAACTCCAGTACTTTGGCCACGTCATGCGAAGAGTGGACTCATTGGAAAAGACTCTGATGCTGGGAGGGATTGGGAGCAGGAGGAGAAGGGGACGACAGAGGTTGAGATGGTTGGATGGCATCACTGACTCAATTGCCATGAGTCTGAGTGATCTCTGGGAGTTGGTGATGGACAGGGAGGCCTGGCGTGCTGTGATTCATGGGTCACAAAGAGTCGTACACGACTGAGCGACTGAACTGAACCGATATATAATACTTTTTTATCTTTAGGTAGATTTAATCCTGAATATTTTATTCTTTTCATCGTAAATGTGAATAGAATTGTTTCTTCAATTTCTCTTCTGTTGTCTCATTGTTAGTACATAGGAATGCAAGGGATTTTTCTGTGTTAACTTTATATCCTGAAACTTTACTATATTCATTGATTAGCTCTAGTAATTTTTTGGTCATGTCTTTAGGGTTTTCAAAGTAGAGGATAATACCATCTGCAAACAGTGACAGTTTAACTTCTTTTCCAATCTGATTTCCTTTTATTTTTCTTCTCTGATTACTGTGGCTAAAACTTCCAAAATTATGTTGAATAGTAGTGGTGAGAGTGGGCACCCTTGTCTTGTTCCTTACTTTAGCGGAAATGCTTTCAATTTTTTACCATTGAGTATAATGTTTGTGGTGGGTTTATCATATATGACTTTTATTATGTTGAGGTATGTTCCTTCTATGCCTTCTTTCTGGAAGGTTTTTATCTTAAATGGATGTTGAATTTTGTCAAAGGCTCTCTCTTCCTCTATTGAGATAATCATATGGTTTTTATCTTTCAATTTGTTAATGTGGTGTATAACATTGATTTGAAAATATTGAAGAATCCTTACATCTCTGGGATAAAACCCACTTGGTCATGATGTATGATGTTTTTAATACATTATCGAATTCTGTTTGCTAGAATTTTGTTAAGGACTTTAGCATCTATGTTCATCAGTTTTATTGGTCTGTATATATATTTTTTTCTTTTTTTTCTTTGTGGAATCTTTGTCTGGTTTGGTATAAGGATGATGGTGGCCTCATCAATTGAGTTTGACAGTTTATCTTCCTCTGCAATTTTCTGGAAGAGTTTGAGTAGGATAGGTGTTAGCTCTTCTCTAAATTTTTGGTAGAATTCACCTGTGAAGCCTCTGGTCCTGGCTTTTTGTTTCTTGGAAGATTTTTTTTTTTTTTTAACAGCTTCCATTTCCATGCTTGTGACGGGTATTTTAAGATTTTCTATTTCTTCCTGGTTCAGTTTTGGAAGGTTATGTTTTTCTAAGAATTCGTCCATTTCTTCAAAGTTGTCCATTTTATTGGCATATAGTTGCTGATGGTAGTCTCTTATGATCCTTTGTATTTCTGTGTTGTCTGTTGTGATTTCTCCATTTTCATTTCTAATTTTGTTGAATTGATTCCTCACCTTTTTTTTTCTAGATGAGTCTGGCTAATGCTTTGTCTATTTTATTTATCTTCTGAAAGAACCAGCTTTTGGTTTTGTTCTTTTCTACTATAGTCACCTTTGTTTGTTTTTCATTTATTTCTGCCTGAAATTTTATGATTTATTTCCCTCCACTAGCCCTGGGGTTCTTAATTTCTTCTTTTTCTAGTTGCTTTAGGTGTAAAGTTAGGTTATTTATTTTATTTTTGTCTTGTTTCTTGAGGTAATCTTGTATTGCTATGAAAGGGTCACTTCTTAATGAAGCCAGATTTGTTAACATTAGTTTTCTTAATCACCTTTAGTCATGGCTGACACTGCTTCAATATCTTCTGCTAGAGCAGATCATTATATGTAGAAGCAAACTTAAAAGTGTTTTCTAACTTTCCCTAACTGGCATGATTTTTAATGTATTTTATAATTAAATATTCTTATGTTTGAGTCACCAGAGGCTCTGCAAATTACTTGTGAAACTGCCTTCCCAGGTGGTGCAGTGTTAAATAATTCACTTGCCAATGCAGGAGTCACAAGAGACTTGGGTTCTATTTCAATCCCTGGTTTGGGAAGATCACCTCGAGTAAGAAATGATGAACTGCTTCCATGTTCTTACTTGGAAAACTCCATGGACAAAGGAGCCTTTTGGGCTACAGTTCAAGGGGTCACAAAGAGTTGGATATAGCTGACCACCCACAGTGTGTACTTTGTGTTTTTATCTTCTAGATGTTCCTTTATTGAGAATATGGAATATTCACATGTATTTAGTTATTTTATTATTATTATTTTTTGTATTTAGTTATTTTTATGTATATGCTATCCTGTGTTGTGCTTAGTCGCTTAATTGTGTCTAACTCTTTGGGAACCCATGGAGTGTAGCCCAAGAGGCTCCTCTGTCCATAGGGATTCTCCAGGCAAGAATACTGAAGTGGGTTTTCATGCCATGTTCATATGTGTATATATATATATATATATAAATAAATATTTATTTAAATAAACAAATATATATAAATAAATATTTATATAAATAAACAAATATAACATAATTATTTCTCTCTTAACTGAGCAAACATTGACTGAGCATCTCCTATGCAAAGCTCCTGCTCTAGGCTCTAATCATTTAGTTTTGAACACATAAAACTATTGCCTCTTCTCATGGCTCTTACAATCTAGTGAAAGAAGCAGATATGAAGCAAACAAACAAGTGTATCACACAATGTCCTGTAGAGTGAAATTTTATGAGGAAAAAAAGCTTGATAGAGATGATAGATTTAGTCAATAATGATACAGGACATTCAGTTAAATTTGAATTTCAGAAGAAACCATGATTTTTTTTTTTTTTTTTTTTTTTTACTATAAACAGAACCCATGCCATACAAATCCATTATAAAACGTTTTAGGCATACTTTCACAAAAATTCATTATTTATTGCATTTCAAATTAAACTAGGCATCTTATTTTATCTGCCAATCTTAATGCAGTCATAGAACCAGAAATTATATTTAAGAAGAATCTCAGAAGACTATAAGGAGATGTTTCATCTGAACAGAAATGAAGTGGTAGACTTTTAAATGAAGTGAGAGATTATATGCAAATATTTCTAGAAAAATAACCCAAGCAGAAGGAACAATATGTGTTCTTGTGGTTCAGTTGCTCAGTCATGTTTGACCCTTTGTGACCTAATGGACTGCAGCATGCCAGGCATCCCTGTCTTCACTATCTCCCAGAACTTCCTCAAACTCATGTCCTTTGAATTGGTGATGCCATCCAACCATCTTATCCTCTGTCGTCCCCCTCTCCTCCTGCCTTCAGTCTTTCCCAGCATCAGGGTCTTTTCTAATTAGTCAGCTCTTCACATCAGGTGACCAAATTATTGACACTTCAGCTTCAGCATCAGTCTTTCCAATGTATATTCAGGATTAACTTCTTTAGGATTAACTGGTTTAATCTCCCTGCAGTCCAAGGGACTCTCAAGACTCTTCTCTAACACCACTGTTCAAAAGGATCAATTATTTGATGCTCAGCTTTCTTTATGGTCCAACACTTGCATCTGTACATGACTACTGGAAAAACCATCACTTTGACTAGATGGACCTGTTGGCAAAGTAATGTCTCTGCTTTTTAATATGCTGTCTATGTTGCTCATAGCGTTTCTTCTAAAGAGCAAATGTCTTAATTTCATGGCTACAGTCACCATTTGCAGTGATTTTTGAGCCCAAGAAAATAGTCTGTCACTGTTTCCAATGTTTTCTCATCCATGTATCATGAAGTAATGGGACCAGATGCCATGATCCTCGTTTATTGAATGTTGAGTTTTAAGCTGAGTTTTTCACTCTCTTATTTCACATTCATCAAGAGGCTCTTTCATATATAATGGAAAAAGATAGCTGCTTCAATAAGTGGTGCTGTGAAACCTGGACAGCCATATGAAAATAATGAAATTAGAACACGTCCTAACACTATACACTCAGAGTAGGACACGACTGAGCAACTGAACTGAACTGAACACTATACACAAAGATAGACTCCCAATGCATTAAAGAACTAAATGTAAGATCAGAAACTGTAAAACTGTTGAGGAATTCATAGACAGAACAGTTGATGATATAAATCAAAGCAAAATCTTCTTTGACCCACCTCCTACAGTAATGGAAATAAAAATTAACAAGTGGAGACTAATTAAGCTTAAAAGCTTTTGCACAGCAAAGGAAACTACAAATAAGGCAACTGATAAAGGATTAATTTCCAAAATATACAAGCAACACATACAACTCAATCTTCAGGAGACCCAAGTTCAATCCCTGGATCAGGAAGATCCTCTGGAGAAGGAAATGACAACCCATTTCAGTATTCTTGCCTGGGAAATCCCATGTACAAAGGAGCATGGTGGACTACAGTCCATGTGTTCACAAAGAGTCGGACATAACTGAGTGACTAAGCTTACTTATCTATCTACATACAAGCAACTCACAACTCAATATCAGAAAAACAAACAGCCCAATCAAAAACTGGGAAAAAGTCTTAAACAGAAATTTCTCCAAAGAAGACATACAATTAGTTAACAAGCACATGAAAAGATATTCAACCTTGCTCAGTATTAGAGAACCACAAATCAAAACTACAATGAGATATCACCTCACACTAGTCAGAATGGCTGTCATCAAAAAATTATAGAAAGAATAAGTGCTGGAGAGGGTGTGGAGAAAAAGAAATCCTCTTGCATTGCTGGTGGGAAGGTAAATTGATACAGCCATACATAGGATGGTATGGAGATTCCTTAAAGAAACTAAGAATAAAATGGCCATATGACCCAACAATCCCACTACTAGGCATATACACTGAGGAAATCAAAATTTTAAAAGACACATGTACTCCAATATTCATTGCAGCACTATTTATAATAGCTAGAACATGGAAGCAACCTAGATGTCCATCAACAATTGAATGGATAAAGAAGCTTTGGTACATATGTACAAGGAATACTACTTAGCCATAAAAAGGAACACATCTGAATCAGTTCTAATGAGATGGATGAACCTAGAGCCCATTTTACAGAGTGAAGTAAGTCAGAAAGAGAAATATAAATAGTATATATTGGTGTATGTATATGGAATCTAGAAAGACGGTATTGATGAATTTATTTGCAGGGCAGCGGAGAAACAGACATAGAGAACAGACCTATGGACGTGGAGGGAGGGCAGGAGGGACAGGGTGAGATATATATAGAGAGTAACATGGAAAATAGCCAATGTGAATTTGCTCTATGACCAGAGAACTCAAACAGGGGCTCTGTGAAAATCTAAAAGATTGGGATGGGGAGGCAGCTAGGAGGGAGTTTTGGAAGGGAGAGGACATGGGTGTATCTATGGCTGATTCTTGTTGATGTTTGACAGAAAACAACAGAATTCTGTTAAACAATTATCCTTCAATTAAAAAAGAATAAAGTAGCACACACACAAAAAAAGGAAAGAGACTCTTGCCATAAAGTTGGTGTCATATGCATATCTGAGATGATAATATTTCTCCCAGCAATTATGATTCCTGCTTGTGCTTGATCCAGCCTGTCTTTTTGCATGATGTATTCTGCATAAAAGTTAAATAACCAGGGTGACGGAAATACAGCTTTGACGTCCTCTTTTCCCAATTTGGAACCAGGCTGTTGTTCCATACATGGTTCTAACTGTTGCTTCTTGACTGTTGCTAATAAAGTAGCACACAGAAAAAAAAGGAGAGAGACTCTTGCCATAAAGTTGGTGTCATATGCATATCTGAGATGATTAATATTTCTTCTAGCAATTTTGATTCCTGCTTGTGCTTGATCCAGCCTGTCTTTTTGCATAATGTATTCTGCATAAAAGTTAAATAAGCAGGGTGATGGAAATATAGCTTTGACATCCTCTTTTCCCAATTTGGAATCAGGCTGTTGTTCCATATATGGTTCTAACTGTTGCTTCTTCAGATTTCTCAGGAGTTAGGTAAAGTGATCTGGTATTCCCATCATTTAAGAATTTTCCACAGTTTGTTGTAATACACACAAAGATTTTAGCATAGTCAATGAAGCAGAAGTAGCTGTTTTTTCTGGAATTCTCTTGCCTTTTCTATGATCCAAGAGATGTTGGCAATTTGATCTCTGGTCCTCTGCTTTTTCTAAATGCAGCTTGAATATCTGGAATTTCTTGATTCACATACTGTTGAAGCCTCATTTGGAGAATTTTAGCATTTTTTTCTGCTTCTGCTAAGTCACTTCAGTCATGTCTGACTCTGTGTGACCCCATAGACGGCGGCCCACCAGGTTCCCCCGTCCCTGGGATTCTCCAGGCAACAACATTGGAATGGGTTGCCATTTCCTTCTCCAATCCATGAAAGTGAAAAGTGAAAGTGAAGTCGCTCAGTTGTATCGGAGTCTTAGTGACCCCGTGGACTGCAGCCTACCAAGCTCTTCCGTCCATGGGATTTTCCAGGCAAGAGTACTAGAGTGGGGTGCCATTGCCTTCTCCAATTTCTGTGCTAGCATGTGTAAATTCCCTGAAAAGGACAGTCACTGCTGTATTTGAGAAGAAACAAGGAAGCCATGAAGAAATGCAGGAAAGGATAGGGAGAGTGGCATTAAGTAAAGTCCAGTAACTCTTGTGCATTTATTCTATGTTTTAGAAGAAACTACTAGATTATTGAGGACCAAGGAAGTGATATCACTACCCTGCTATGTAGTATTATCACTGGCTATTATATGATGACTAGATTACAGAATTGGAGAAGTGGGGGCACAGGGATGAATTAGGAAAGTATTGAAATAATCCAATAAAAAGTTTTGTTGCCTTGTGATGCTAATGGATTGAGTGATATTGTATCCAGAGTGTGTTGATGGTAGATTTAAAAGGGTTGAATGATTTAGGGTCTGGCAAAAAAAAAAAAAAGTCCATGTATAGACATAAGCAATGCAAAAGGAAGATGATTCCATTTATAAGATGGCAAATATCAGCAAGAGAAACATCTCTTTGAGTTATCCCCAAAGCAGTACAACCTGGTCCTGGAGGAGGGAGCATTAATTGGCATGTTTCTCTGTATAAGAATATGGAGATGAAGTTTGGGGAAACTGGATTTTGAAATCTGGCATTTGAATGAAAAGTTCATTATCTCCAAGTTCTCTTTGGTCTTCCCTCTTCTAAGAGTAATAGAGCAGTTTGAAGCAGTCACTGAGATTGATTTACATTTGTATTGCACCTTTAAATTATGAATTTCAGGAAGTCATGCTTTTCCGGCTGAGCATCCCCATAACTTAGCAGAGTTCCTGGCCCATTTTATTAGTTTGTTCATGAAGAAACTTCAATTTCTATCTGTTAAAAAATAGGAAAGAATATCAGATATTTCCTGAAGTTAACCTAAAAAGGATCTCAATCTATATTTGTTCAATAAGTAAGTAGCGTGACTGAAAGAATTTGACTGAAAGAAACCCAGTGTTTACTTCAATCTTCAAATTCACATACAGAAATTGCCATACAACTAAACAATTTTTTAAAAATTTTTCTCAGTTTACACTTGTAAAATAGTATAATGAAATTAATATAGCTCATGAGACTTATTTATTTGATGATAAATACTGGAATATATTTATTTCAGAATATAAAAGAAAACAAGAAGATATATTTCCAGTCTTTGATGATGGCTGTCTACTATAATTTTCCTTCTATGAAAGATCACTAAATATGGACCTAGACTAATATAAATCGAAGAAGATCTTCAGTAGAAATTTACCATAGTTTTATTCATAAGATAAATCCAGTGTATTTTTCCAAAAGTAGAGAACAATACTGTACTGGAAGATTGCATAATGTATTTTGGACAAAGCAGGTAAAACATATGCTAGGATATAGAATTCAGGCTTATACTAGCATATTTTGCATCTGTACCAGAATTTCAATGATTTCATTTGACCTCATCTCTGGATCCTGTAATTTAACTTGTTTAAATATTTACTTCCAGTATGAGCATTTTGAAAATTCCAATCTCTGACAACTGAAATACAAACCCTAGCTTTCTCTCCTCTGTCATGTGATGCCAGCCTTCTATGATATGGACAAGAAGAGGCATACAGAATGTATTCCAGGGATCTAATACAAATCTAGGTTATAGTGTGAAGCACCCAGAAACAGAAGTTATTTCTTCAACATTCTAGATATTTGTTTCATAAATATCAATGTGATATTTGTGCATATTTACTCTTTCTACTACTAAGACAGTAGAAAGATATAGATAGATAGATATCTACTAAGATATCTTCATATCTGAAGACCACTGGAAATGAGACAATGGAAATCTTTTTCTCTTAGACTAGTTAATAATGATTTTTTCTTTTTGCTTCTGAATTTCTAAACACTGAAATCAAAGATAATTTACATTTCTTACACCATTAAACATAGGTGGCTGAATTCAGTTAAGTTCACCCTCTTAGTTGTATCCAACTCTTTGCAACTCCATGGACTGAAGCATGCCAGGGTTCCCTGTCCATCACCAACACCTGGAGCTTACTCAAACTCATCTCCATCCAGTTGATGAGGCCATCTAGCCATCTCATCCTGTCATCTCCTTCTCCTCCTGCCTTCAGTCTTTCTCAGCAACAGGGTCTTTTCCAAAGAGTCATTTCTTAAGTGGCTAAAGTATTGGAATTTCAGCTTCAGTATCAGTTGTTCCAATGAATATTTTGAACTGATTTCCTTTAGATTTTATCTCCTGCATTCCAAGGGACTCTCAAAAGTCTTCTCCAACACACAATTCAAACACATGAATTCTTCAGTGCTCAGCTTTCTTTGTGGTCCAAATCTCACATCCATACATGACTACTGGAAAAAATAATAACTTTGACTATATGGACCTTTATTGGCAAAGTAATGTTTCTTTTTTAAAATATTTTTCTAGGTTTTTCATAACTTTTTCTTCCAAAGAGCAAGCATCTTTAAATTTCGTGGCTGCAGTCACCATCTAGAGTGATTTTGGAGGTGAAGAAAATAAAGACTGTCACTGTTACCATTGTTTCCCCATTTATTTGCCATGAAGTGACGGGGACACATGCCGTAAGCTTAGTTTTATTAAAGTTGAGTTTTAAGCCAGCTTTTTCACTCTCCTCTTTCACCTTGATCAAGAGGTTTTTAGTTACTCTTCGCTTTCTGCCATAATGGTGGTGTCATCTGCATACCTCAGGTTATTGATATTTCTCTCCACAATCTTGATTACAGCTTGTGCTTCACCCAGCCCACCATTTTGCTTGATTTACTCTGCGTATAAGTTAAATAAACAAGGTGACATTATACAGCCTACACGTACTCCTTTTCCAATTTGGAACCAGTCTCTTGTCCAATGTCCAATTCTAACTGTTGCTTCTTGAGCTGAATACAGATTTCTCAGGAGGCAGGTAAGATCGTCTGGTAGTCCCATCTCTTGAAGAATTTTACATAGCTTTTTGTGATTTACACAGTCAAAAGTTTTGGCATAGATGCATTTTTGGAGCTCATTTAAGCAAATGAGCACAATGATTTTTCTTAAATCAGCATAAGTTGACAATTTGATCTCTACTTCTTCTGACTTTTCTAAGTCCAGCTGGAACATATGAAAGTTCCTGGTTTATGTACTGATGAAACATGGCTTGGGGGAATTTTGAGCATTAAAATGCTAGCATGTAAGATGAGTTCAACTGTGCAGTAGTTTGAATATTTTTGGCATTGCCTTTCTTTGGGATTGAAACGAAAACTGACCTTTTCCAGACCTGTGGCAACTGCTGAGTTTTTCAAATTTGCTGCCATATTGAGTGTGGCACTTTAACAGCATCATCTTTTAAAATTTGAAATAGTTCAGCTGAATTTTCATCCCTTACATTAGCTTTGTTTAAAGTGATGTTTCCTAAGGCACACTTGACTTCACATTCCAGAACGTCAGGCTCTAGGTGAGTGATTACGTCATTGTGGCTATCTGGGTCATACGGATTTTTTTTGTATAGTTCTCTGTGTTCTAGCCACCTGTTCTTAATATATTCTGATTATATTAGTTCCATTCGGTTTCTGTCATTTATTATGCTCATCTTTGAATGAAATGTTCCATTAGTATCTCTAATTTTCTTGAAGAGATTTCTAGTCTTTCTCATTCTATTGTTTTCCTCTATTTCTTTACATTGATCATTGAAGAAAGCTTTCTTATCTCTCCTTGCTATTCTTTGAAACTCTGCATTCAAGTGGGTATATCTTTCCTTTTCTCCTTTGCCTTTAGCATCTCTTCTTTTCTCAGCTATTTGTAAGGTCTCCTCTGACAACAGGTTTTCTTTTTCTTCATTTCTTTTGATCGGGGGTGGTCTTGATCACTTCTTCCTGTACAACATCATGAACTTCCTTCTAAAGTTTTTTTTTTTTTTTTTTTTTTTCTGGCACTCTATCAGATCGAATGCCTTGAATCTATTTGTCACTTCCACTGTNGTTTGTTTAACTTTTTTTTTTTTTTATAAAAAAATATTTATTTTTTTCACTATTTACTATTATTCTTCCTTCTATTTTTTTTTTTTTTTTTTTTTTTTTTTTTCTGGCACTCTATCAGATCGAATGCCTTGAATCTATTTGTCACTTCCACTGTATAACTTTAAGGGATTTGATTTAAGTCATACTTGAATAGTCTAGTGGTTTTCCTTACTTTCTTCAACTTAAGTCTGAATTTTGCAATAAGTACGTCATGATCTGAGCCACAGGCAACGCCCACTCTTGTTTTTGCTTACTGTGGAGAGCTTCTAAATCTTCAGGTGAAAAGAATATAATCGAACAAGCAAATTTGTCCTTGGAATGCGGAATGAAGCAGGGCAAAGACTAATTGAGTTTTGCCAAGAAAATGCACTGGTCATAGCAAATACCCTCTTCCAACAACACAAGGGAAGACTCTACACATGGACATTGCCAGGTGGTCAACACTGAAATCAGATTGACTATATTCTTTACAGCCAAAGATGGAGAAGCTCTATACAGTCAACAAAAACAAGACCAGGAGCTGACTGTGGCTCATATCATGAACTACTTATTACCAAGTTTAGACTCAAATTGAAGAAAGTAGGGAAAACCGCTAGACCTGTCAGGTATGACCTAAATAAAATCCCTTGTGATTATACAGTAGAAGTGAGAAATAGATTTAAGGGACTAGATCTGATATATAGAGTGCTTGACGGGCTATGGAATGAGGTTTATGACATTGTAGAGGAGACCAGGATCAAGGTTATCCCCACAGGAAAAAAAAAAAATGCAAAAAAGCAAAATGGCTGTCTGGGGAGGCCTTACAAATAACTATGAAAAGAACAAAAGTGAAAAGCAAAGGAGAAAAGGAAAGATATAAGCATCTGAATGGAGAGTTCCAGAGAATAGCAAGAAGA
>SJYA01008184.1:0-17546 GCA_006410615.1 Neotragus moschatus | reverse complement strand
AGGAACCTGGAATGTTAGGTCCATGAATCAAGGTAAATTGAAAGTGATCAAACAGGAGATGGCAAGAGTGAACATCGACACTTTAGGAATCAGTGAACTAAAATGGACTGGAATGGGTGAATTTAGCTCAGATGACCATTATATCTACTACTGTGGGCAGGAATCCCTTAGAAGAAATGGAGTAGCCATCACAGTCAACAAAAGAGTCCGAATTGCAGCACTTGGATGCAATCTAAAAAATGACAGAATGATCTCTGTTCGTTTCCAAGGCAAACCATTCAATGTCACAGAAATCCAAGTCTATGTCCCAACCAGTAACGCTGAAGAAGCTGAAGTTGAACGGTTCTATGAAGACCTATGAGACCTTCTAGAACTAACACCCAAAAAAGATGCCCTTTTCATTATAGGGGACTGGAATGCAAAAGTAGGAAGTCAAGAAATACCTGGAGTAACAGGCAAATTTGACCTTGGAGTACAGAATGAAGCAGGACAAAGGCTAATAGAGTTTTGCCAAGAGAACACACTGGTCATAGCAAACTAATATTAAAATTTATATAAATATGCACAGGTGTTTACATATGAAATTTCAACTAGTTCCAAAAATATTTGCAATGTATCATACAAAGACGCTTAGATGATGGAAACAGCATAAATATCAAATTGTAAACATACCAGGAGTATACTTTCTGTTCAGGGTCAGATGGTGAATAGTTTACGATTGTGGATGATATGGTATCTCTTTCAACTGCTCAGCTCTGTTATAACACAGAAGTACCCAAAGACTCTTACGCTATGGTGTGTCTTTAGTTATGGACACTGAAATTTAAATATAAGATAGTTTTCCATCACAAATATTATTTTTAATTCAATCTCTGTAAGTGAACAAACAAACAAACAAGCTATTCTTAGCTTACGAACCGTACAAAGCCAGCCAGTAAGCTGGATTTGGGCCCCAGGTCGTAGAGCAGGAGCTCATCTATTTGCTTTTTCCAACTTCTTTTAAAAATACTGTGACCCATGCATAAAGATTCAGACCTTGTCAGCTTCAGGTGGTGACACCAGGTTACTTTTCTGATCTGAAAACAGACTGCAGATTCTGTTAGAAACTTCCCCACTTAAATTTTCCACAGGCACTGGACTGAAATGTCCTTTTTACTATCAAACCAGATTTCGATTTCGTCCTAAAGAACTATTGCTCTGGCAGAGAACAGACTCCCTAAATTTTCCAAGAAGTACCTAAGGGGCAGCTTTTAAACTGACATTAATGTCAATGAGAACTGCCGAGCACAATCGCTCTTCTCAGGTGAAAAACCGTCGGCAGCAGGTTGACTGAGACAACTCAAGGTATTAAGAGGGACAAACTGCAGGGAAGACTTCCCCCAAATCGGAATATCACCGTGAAGACAGCTGCTCACGTCTCAAACTTTCCTCTTCAGAAACTACTTGCGATGAGATCACTCAAATAAATGGCATGTGAGGATGGCATGTGGCGATGCACGAAACGTTCGTCTGACATTTCCAGGCTGCTTTTACGTGCTCAGTTTCATATGTATCTGCAGACTTAATATGGTGCCGCAATGACCAATAATTGAAGTTCAGCAAGTGCCATATAAATAGCTGTGACCCTGATTTACAAAACTGCACATTCAAATTTACAAGGTAAAATATGGCAGAGAGATAGCCACAGATCTCAGGGAAAATACTTTTACAGCCAGTGAACAGTTATAATTCAGGACATTTAATTAAGTTCCAAGACTCTAACAGATAGTTATTCATTGCAATGAAAATGCTTTATACATCATGAACATTTGAATAGTCAGTACTAATTTTTTTCCAAGGAAGTTGTGTCCAAAAGAAATTAGTAATTGATGAGATTACCGTAGGTTTCCCCTTCCCATTTAAAAAAAGCACGGGCCTCTCTTAGTATGCTAGAGCCCTGGAAATAAAAAATTTCAATATACATTCCCATTCTTGTTTCCAGAATTTTTTCTGAAGTTATTTGGTAGGTGAAATACTGAGTCCTAGAGTGATTTAAAAATTGAATTATTTTTCTAAATCCATTCAGTACACATTCGGTAGCAGAGAATACAGTGTTTTCTGTTCCAATCATACACAACTGATCTGAATGAGAATGCCCCAGAACTATGAACATCTTGCCAAGGTACCAACTTGTGTGCGCTGAGGATGCGCCTGGCGGGAAGGGTCCTGTTACTTACGTAGGATCATCCGTTTTGACTCCCAGTGTCAGTTTTGAGTCAGTGTTCACATCTGAGTCTTCTTCTCTTTCTGCGTTATATGCATATCAACTTTTAAAGAAGTCATTGTATTAAGCTTAAATTTTCTTTGATCATTTGAAAAAGGATCTTCGAGTGAGATACCTAATCATAATTTTAAAAAATTTAAGTGATTACCTTGTATATAGCCAACAAAATTATTACTTTTTTAAATTTTGCCTATTTTATGTGTGGATGAAAATAAGGATTTTAGTAAACTAGTCACAGATATTTAAAAAAATGATTGCCTGTATAATGATGAAATACTATGAAAAAACATGATGGTTGATGAACAGAAAACTCCAGAGCAAAGGTAAGAAACTCCATAATCCCTTCAGTGTTTGCAGACTTGAGTTGCGAGAGATGAGTGCGGAGGGTGTTACTGGTGAAGGAGATGATCTGAAGCTTCACAGAGAATGTGACGGCGGGTGGATGTTTGGACTCAGTCTCATGCACAGTGCCCCTTCATGAGGATTCGATGGTGATAGTGGTGATGGTGGTGGCTGTGTGAGTGCATCAGGGGTGCTGCGCACACTCAGGGCAGCCAGAGCTACGCTGACCAGCACGCACTCCTTTTAGGGGGTAGGGCAGGGAGGCGAGGCTTAGAGTTATCCATCCCCAACTCCAAAGTTATAGTGTTTTTGGTCAATAAAAGTCAGATGTCCAAACATTCTATTTTAAGGTTGTATACACACACACACACACACACACGGGGCTTCCCTGGTGGTGCAGAGGTTAAAGCATCTGCCTGCAATGTGGGAGACCTGGGTTCGATCCCTGGGTCGGGAAGCTCCCCTGGAGAAGGAAACGGCAACCCACTCTAGTATTCTTGCCTGGAGAATCCCCTGGACGGAGGAGCCTGCTGGGCTACGGTCCACGGGTCACAGAGAGTCGGACAAGACTGAGCGACCTCACTTTCACTTTCATGTATATACAGGAGGAGCCTGATGGGCTACAGTCCACAGGGTCACAGAGCGTCGGCACGACTTAGTGGCTGAACAGTAACAGTAATACACACAGATATTGGTATATAAAATACACGCCAAACCATAACAGCAGTGTGAAGACGCAAGTCTAGTTCAATGTCAGGAAATTAATCAATGTAATTTCATTGTTAACATAGGCAACAACCTTGATGAATCTTGAGGGAATTATGCTGAACACTTTTTAAGTCTTAAAGTGTCACCTCCTGTACAGTTTTATTTCTGTAACACTTTTGAAATGACCCAACCACAGAAATGGGGAGCACGAGTTGCTGGCTGCCCGAGGCTCTGGACGCGTGTGTGAAGTGGGCCTATGAGACGTCAGAGCGGCCCGCCCGGGAGTGACGGGGGCACGCTGACTTTCGAGTCTATTTGTGAGGCCGATGTCCCGATCATGCCGTTGTTTTACAGGTTTCTGCAAGATCTTACTTTTGAGGGGAAACTGAGTAGAAGGCACATGGTATCTCAATATCACTTCTTAATATCTGCCTATCTTAAAAATCAAAGTTTAACTGATAATAAATGAGTAAGCGAGAGTCTACTGCTTAACTGCTCAAGAGCATTTCACATCTATTACTCTCTGGATTCTTTCCCTGGTCTGCAAGTTAGGATTCGCAATAACCATCTTATTTAGTAAGTTTAGAAACAGAGACTCACAGACCTCTTGGGGTTGCCAAGGGGAGAGGGCGGAGGGTTGGACTGGGAGTGTGGGGTTGGCAGATGCAAACTGTTAGATACAGAATGGATAAACAGCAAGGTCCTACTGTATAGCACCCAGAACTATATTCAATCTCCTTGGATAAACCATAATGGAAAAGTATATGAAAAATAATACATACCATGAATATTATAACAAGTTATAATGTTATAAAAGAGTATGAACATATAAAATATATGAAGTGTATAGAATATACATGTCCACAGAACACAATGTAGAAATGCAATATATCTGTATAACTGAACCACTTTGCTGTATCCCAGAAACTAACACAGCATTGTAAGTCAACTCTGCTGCTGCTGCTGCTAAGTCGCTTTAGTCGTGTCCGACTCTGTGCGACGCCATAGACAGCAACCCACCAGGCTCCCCCCGTCCCTGGGATTCTCCAGGCAAGAACACTGGAGTGAGTTGCCATTTCCTCCTCCAATGCATGAAAGTAAAAATTGAAAGTGAAGTCACTCAGTTGTGTCCGACCCTCAGCGACCCCATGGACTGCAGCCCACCAGGCTCCTCTGTCCATGGGATTAGGTGTACTTCCATCTAAAGAGCTAACTAACTAAATAAACAAATTTGGAAACTGTAATTCAGTAGACACATTCATGATCAACAAAGGCTGAATCGACACCCTAACTTAAGACCCCCAACTTGACACAGCAAACAGTCTCCACTCCACTTCCCAATGCTGCCAAAGGGATGCAGCTGGCACACGTGAAAACAAAGCTCACAAACTTCCACAACAGGCCAGCCGGCTCACTCCAGTCACATCGCGACGGGTTCCCATGTGATCAAGAGAAAGAGGAATACTCAAACAAAATCTGATAAAATGAATTAGATACAAATTGAGGAATTAACAAAACTGAGAGAAATAAACGTAACTCTGTTTCTAATTTACTGAATTTTTGCTTCTTTTTCTCACTTACAATAAATAGCTCAAGTCAACTATGTTTTTCATTAGAAAAAGTTGTTAAATTTACATTGGGGATGACCCAGAGGGATGGTATGGGGAGAGAGGTGAGAGGGGGGTTCAGAATGGGGAACACATGTACACCCGTGGCAGATTCATGTTGATGTATGGCAAAACCAATACAATACTGTAAAGTAATTAACCTCCAATTAAATAAATTTATATTTTTTAAAAAACTCAAAAAAATAAATTTTTCTTTAATGGTTTGAGGAGTAAGGTTTTTGGTTTACTTAAGATAATGCAAATTGGGTTCGAGAAGAAGGGCACATATGTAAACTTATGGCTAATTCATGTTGACCTATGACAGAAATCAAACCAGCATTGTGATACAGTCATCAATCAATTAAAAATAAATATAATTTTTAAAAGTTAATATAATTGAAAAATACTATCATTACATTTGTTGGAATGTTTTCATAATAGCAAAACACTGAAAATGATAAGCCATTCTAACAAATGAACATTGACTCTGCTACCAACCCAAGTACTACAAAACCATTATTGACAAGGGGCATGTATAAAACGCTCACGGAAAATGTCATTTCTGATGCAGTTTATAAATGTGTATGCACAGCATAGTCAGTGGCATGCAAATCTGAGGAAATAATTATATACATTTTCATAAATACACAGAGAAAAATGCTAGACGAATCTATATTAAATATTGCAGCAGCTGACTGAAGAACACATGGCCGTGCCATGCTGTTGGTTCTGTCGTGTCTGACTCTTTGCCACTCTGTGGGCTGCAGCCCACGAGGTCCCCCGTGCACGGGATTCTCCAGGAAGGAACACTGGAGTGTGTTGCCGTGCCCTCATCCAGGGGAGCTTCCCGACCCGGGTGCAACAAGCCTCCTGCTCTGACAGGCGGGTTCTTACCACTAGTGCCACCTGGGAAACCCAGAGAAAATATCATGTGTTGCTTTGTACTGCTCTAATCTTTCTGTTTTATCTTCCAAATAACAAACATAGATTACTCTCATACGGCAGGGAAAAGTTACTTTAAAATATTAATAAGGCACGGAATACATGAAAACCGGGGCAACCAAAAACAATGTGAGCTCTGTTTCCTATTAACCAAGTACACACTGATATTTCATGATGAATTATAATCGTCTCTTTTAGGCGTGAGGGAAAGCAGAAATAAATTCCTCTTGAACTTGACACAACCTGGCTGAACAGATGAAACTGCAAGGGCTTGAGACGACAGCCACTGTGAGGGGCGCACCACCAGGGTCCCACCACGTTGCTCTGCTGAAACTTTCTCATCAAAGGAGTGGACCTCCCTGGTTCAGAGGAAGATAGCCCTTTTTGACAGGCAAGTCCATTTCAACAGTATCATTAGCACAACAATGCTTCTGATGAGCAATTTTCAGCTGATGAATGTCCCAAGTTTTTACATCCATATTGCTTTCATTTTCTCCTGAAACTGCTAAACAGAAAGTGGTAAAGTGTACCAATCAACCCCTACTACTGATAATCAGGATATATTTTGACACGATTGAAGGATCTTGGAACGGTAGACCAGCAATTTGTTTCCTGTGGGAAGTCTCCAAAATGAACTGTATGTGCCCCTAATTGTATTAAGCCCACTTTCCCTTTTGATTGTAAGTGCATCAGAGTTTCTTCTGATCCTTCTAGTTCATCCTTCCCTGTTCCATTAGCAAATAAGAATACAGTTCTCTCCCAAACTCAAAACTTCAGAAAAAATGATGTACTCAGTTGATGTCTCCAAAGCAAGACTACCATGGTAGGAAGAATACCAGCGCAGGACTGGGGTATAAACCAAAGGCTGCTTCACAGCTGGAGAAACAGAAGACAGTTTGCTACGCGCTTCACTTCAGGGGACGCCCAAGGAAGAGACGGGCGCAGGGCCCCGGGCCGCCCTGCCTGCTGCGCTGAGAGCAGGCGCGTCTTCCCAGAGCTGGGTTGCCGCTGTCCTCGCTGCTAGCATCTCACCCACTGGGACATGATTCTCCATCCTTGCTACCCAACCCACGGAGACGGCGGAGTCTGAGGCCGAGTGGGAGGAGCCGGGACCCGGGGAAGCACCTGCAGCCAGAGGGGATGCCTGCTGCGGAACCAAGGCACACTGCGGAGAGACCGAGTCCAGCTTGA
Organism: Neotragus moschatus; assembly: GCA_006410615.1. Taxonomy (NCBI): domain Eukaryota; kingdom Metazoa; phylum Chordata; class Mammalia; order Artiodactyla; family Bovidae; genus Neotragus; species Neotragus moschatus. The sequence continues at coordinate 10,493 of SJYA01008184.1, read as the reverse complement.
CCCGCCACTTGAACGTCGATGGTAACTTTTTTAAAAGAAAGAGAAGAACTTCTCTTAAAATCATCATCTTAAACACCTAGAAGCTTTCTGACAGAAGTCGATTCTACACTGATATCATGCCCCTCCAGGTTTCAAGTTTCCCTGCTGGTCCTCCAAGGTCAACTCCTGTCTCCCTCAATCTCCACTCCCTGGAGGAAGGGAATTCTGCCTTCCACATGTGTTTGTAAATAAAGGTTTATCATAATGCAAACCACACCCATGTGTTTACACACCGCCCCGAGTGAGTCACTTTCCAGACACAACAGCAGAGCTGAGTAGCAGAGACCATCCGGCCTGCACCGCCAGGAACGTTTACAAAATTGGCCAATTTCTTCCCTAAGCACTAACCAAACTTTTGTTTCTTGAAACTCTAGGTTCAGTCCTTCTGAGAACCTTTCCCCCTGAAATACTCTCCCTCCTGGCTTTTGGGCTAGTTTCATTTTCCAGGCTAAGCTTTCATATCTATATTTTTCCTTATACTAGATCTTACCTGTTATTTGCCCCAAAAAAGCGCTCATCATAACTATTTTATTAGCTGTCCTTCTTCCCCTCTAGAATATGCCATCTATAATGTTATTTCCACTGCTTGGTACTGTAATTGGAACAGAAACCGTTTATCAAATACATGTTGAATCAAGGCTAAGCGCAGAACAAATTCTCAATAAAGAGCTGGAAGAAGATGGCTTGGATTATACTATTAATAGTCTCCAATGACTATGTATTGAAGGAAATGAGAACAGAAAGACAGAGAAGGGGCAAAGATGCACTCCAGAGTAAAACAGAATAGCTATGACTCTATCTGCAGATGTCATTCTCTCTAGATAAGACGGCAAAAATACGAAGTCCTGGGTTTCTTTCTTGGCCCCATAATCCACTGTGAAATCCTGAATAAGTCTCTGAAGTCCTGTTTTAGAATTCATATCTCTGAAAAGGCAAATTTGATATAGAAAATCAAAGTCCCTATGATTCTTAATATTAGATGACAAAAACTCAAGATGATTGCTACAAGCTAATTTTTAAGCACAGTGCTACAGCGTTCCTTTTTGGGGTTTACCTGTTTGTCCTGAGATTGAACTTCGACTTTCCCATGAGGCGCTACACTGTTCCTATGGATGAGCATTCCCCCCACCTCTGGTCGAGACACATGGATCACGTCTGCTTATTCAGACAGCTCTGTCTCAGACACGTTAGCTGGGTCTTTCACGGGTCTAATACCCAAGACAAGCTGCTGCTCCTGCTGCTGCTGCTGCTAAGTCACTTCGGTCATGTCCAACTCTGTGTGACCCCATAGACAGCAGCCCACCAGGCTCCCCCGTCCCTGGGATTCTCCAGGCAAGAACACTGGAGTGGGTCGCCATTTCCTTCTCCAGTGCATGAAAGTGAAAAGTGAAAGTGAAGTCGCTCAGTCGTGTCCGGCCCTCAGCGACCCCATGGACTGCAGCACACCAGGCTCCTCCATCCATGGGATTTTCCACACAGGAGTACTGGGGTGGGGTGCCATTGCCTTCTCCACAAGACAAGCTAACAAAACTTAATGCTAAGACTTCAGAGAAAACAGTCAGAAAGAAAACCCCCTTTCACTAGGACTGTGCGCTACAAGGGAATACATGTCCATAGTTGCTAGGGAGCCCTAAGTAGAGAGAGAGAGATGGCTTAGAGAGGAGCCAACAGATAAAGAGGTAAACCCAAGAGATAGGAAGGAAGACACACTCTCAAAATCCTTCGATCCCCTAGAATGAGCCAGGCCTAAAGCGTGGGCACCATTTGATGTTCAGGTCACGTGAATTCGTACTGATAGATTCTTTCTTGGCTTAAGTCATTACAAATTCAATTTCTTTGACTTCCAACCAAAAGTCTCAGACAATACAAAAATATTACCTCTGCTTTTCTGTACAAATTTCTTTTTTAAAGGATTTTTTTTCTGCTTGATCTTTAAGTCTCAATTCCCTGTTTGTCTATTTCTCTTCTCGCTTTTCCTTGACATTTCTCAGTCTCTGATAGCTAATCATTGCCAAAAGCTTCAATCAATGGCAAACAGAAAACTAGACTTGGAAGAGAATATTTCCTTGCTCTCAGGATCTGGACATCTGTCAACAGTAATTACCTTGTGTAAATCATTAAAAATAATTGAGTTGCTTGGAAAAAACTTATTATCACTGTGCCACCAATCTTATACAAAAAAAAAAAAAAAAAAAAAAAAGAGCTGGATCTGGACTCATTAGGTTTAAACTGAGACAAAAAAGTAACCCAGAACGTTTGCCTTTAGAACTTTAAAGAGGCCCAGGGTGAAGAAATCAAGTCATACAGTGACTATCGAACATTTTAGGCTGCAAACCATGGGCTTGCTGGGNTTAAAAAAAAAAAAAAAAAAAAAAAAAAAAGAGCTGGATCTGGACTCATTAGGTTTAAACTGAGACAAAAAAGTAACCCAGAACGTTTGCCTTTAGAACTTTAAAGAGGCCCAGGGTGAAGAAATCAAGTCATACAGTGACTATCGAACATTTTAGGCTGCAAACCATGGGCTTGCTGGGCTCTGAATGTTCTGAATTGGAAACTTATCAGCACTTAACTAGTAGAAGTAGAGACTCACATGTGCTAGCTGGCTTGGTCATGATACAGAAAAGCAGAAATACCATGAGATCTTTTTGGCATGTAGTTTAAATTTTTACACTTTTTTTTTTTCACATTTCCACCCCAATTCTCTGGGTTAAAGAACAATGATCCCATCATAAATATATGGAAACTGAAACACGTAAAATTCAATAGCTTCTGAAAGATCCCACTGTCACTTACAAGCAGAGACTGCAGCATAGTCCTTGATCTGCTTTATTTGCCTAACATTAAGAAAATCACTTCAAGCTTAAAGTTAGATAAGGACTGCAGAAAAACTGATAAAATCTATGGATCTTCTTCCCAGACAACACAAGTACTGTACATCCACCTAAAACCTGAATAAAATCAGATGAAATGGACCCTAAAGCTGACTCGTTAACCTCTTCTGAGATCCTGGATGGAGACTCAGAACAACTGGCTCCTCTGCCTGCAGTATCTTCCCCATACAGTGATGGCCACTGCTTATTAACCTGAACACATTTTCCCATTGAAACAAGAAGCTACACCTTAATATTGGCCAAATGCAAAGTTTATCGTCATACGTAAAAGACACAGCTCTTATTTCATTATTGTTCTTTTTAAAGTGAAAATTGCTATAGCTCAGGGAGCTCAGCTTGGTGCTCCTTGAAGACTTAGAGGGATGGGACGGTGCGGGTGGGAGGGAGATTCAAGGGGGAGGGGATACGTCTTAAACATACAGGTGATTCACGTTCTACAGGAGAAACAAGCATTGTTGAGCAATTATATTCCAAAAATAGTTTAAAAGACAAGACTTTGGACAATTCTTCTTCACTTAAAATAATAAAATGTAAATTGCAATTGTTCATTAGCCCAGGGATTAGTAGTGAATTTTCTTTGTGCCTCTCAAACACTTTAACTTTTCAGTACCTGGATGTTAAAGAAAGGAAGAAAGTGAGGAAAGAGTGATGAGAGGTAGGGAGAGAGACGGAGGGAGGCAAGGGGGGAGGAAGGAGAGAGGGAGGGACTCTTTAGCTCCTACCAATCTTATCACTGCTATCTACTTTTCTTATAACATCCATTTTTTTATTTTCACTTCTGATGTATTTTCATAAGATTATCTCTGGGATTCCACTAAGGACATCTCACACACACTTAGAGAAATGCCCCATGAGCCAGGATCGTGCACCTTCCCTTTAATTCCCCTTGCACTCCCCTTCCTCTGCTCTCAGAGCCCGCAGATGGGCCGCAAGCCCCCTAAACCGCTGCCTGCAGACACTGCCGCCTTCGCTCAGCGGCGTCGCCATGCAGAGACTCGAGTCCTGCACAGCTGTCCTCCGCTGGCCTCAGCGCATCGGCGCCTCTTGATGCTCCATCTGCTGACCCACGGGGCTATTTGTTCTACCCCCTTTCTGTCAGGCCTTCTCACATAGGTGTGAAATATTCCTCACTCCTTGTTGCTGTTTAATCGCCAAGTCATGTCCAACTCTTTGCGACCCCATGGACTGTAACCCGCCAGGCTCCTCTGTCCATGGGATTCTCCAGGCTAGAATACTGGAGTGGGTAGCCATTCCTTTCTCCAGGGGATCTTCTCAACCCAGGGATGGAATCCTGGTCTCCTACACTGCAGGCAGACTCTTTAAAATCCGAACTACCAAGAGAGCCCCAGCATAGCCTTCCGGAAATGAGCGGACACGCGGAACAAGCAGCGGGTCCGGTGAAGATGCTACTCAGTGCCCTAGTCCGTGGGAGACCCCCATCAACCCGCAGCTGAGCAGAGAAAACGGAGCGGCGGTGCGGTACGGCTCTGCGCCACTAGCCCAGGATATGAGGGCTGAAGCCTCGCGGTCCGGTCACTGAGCTGGGGATGCTTTGTTACTCAGAACAACTTAGCTGATGTGTCTTTCTATGAGGGGCTCCCCAGGTGGCGCTGGTGGTAAAGGACCCGCCTCCCGTTCAAGAGACCACCTCAGTCGCCGGGTCAGGAAGCCCCACTTTGTTGTTGTTAGTTGCCCAGTCGTGCCCGTGTCCGACTGTTTGCGACCCCCCGGACGCAGCACGTCAGGCTGCCCTGTCACTCACCATGTCCCGGAGTTTGCTGAAACGCACGTCCACTGAGTCACTGAGGCCATCAGTCATCTCACCCGCTGCCATTCCCTTCTCACCCTGCCTTCTTCAATCTGTCCCAGCATCAGGCTCTCCATATCAGCTGGCCAAACCATTGCAGCTTCAGCATCAGTCCTTCCAATGAATATTCAGGGTTGACTTCCTTCAGTACTGACTGGTTTGATCTCCCTGCTGTTCAAGGGATTCTCAGTCCTCTCCAGCATCACAGTTTGACGGCATCAGTTCTTTGGCACTCAACCTTTTTTTTATTGTCTAGCTCACATAAGTATATGACTACTGGAGAAACCATAGCTTTGACTAAACAGATCTTTGTCGGCAAAGTAATGTCTCTGCTTTTTAATACACTGTCTAGAATTGTTACCGTTTTTCTTCCAAGACCAAATGTCTTTTAATTTCATGGCTGCGGTCACCATCTACAGTGATTTTGGAGCCCAAAAGATAAAGTCTCTCAATGTTTCCACTGTTTCAACATCTATTTGCCATGAAGTGATGGGACCAGATGCCTTGATGTTAGTTTTCTGAATGTTGAGCTTTAAGCCATCTTTTTTACTCTCCTCTTTCACCTTTAAGAAGCTCTTTAATTCCCCTTTACTTTCTGCCATAAGCGTGGTGTCATCCGCATATATGAGGTTATTGATATTTCTTTCTGCAATCTGATTCCAGCTTGTGCTTCATCCAGACTGGCATTTCATATGAGGTACTCCGCATATAAATTAAATCAGCAAGCTGACCATATACAGCCTTGACAAACTCCTTTCCCAATTTTGAACCAGTCAGTGTTCCACGTCTAGTTTCAACTGTTGCTTCACCTGCATATAAATTTCTCTGGAGGCAGGTCAGGTGGTCTGGTATTCCCATCTCTTAAAGAATTTTCTGCAGTTTGTTGTGATTTACGTAGTCAAAGGCTTTAGTGTAGTCAATGAAGTAGAAATAGATGTTTTTCTGTAACTCTCTTATTTTTTCAATGATTCAGTGGATGTTGTCAATTTGATCTCTGGTTTCTCTGTCTTTTCTAAATACAGCCTATGTATCTGGAACTTCTCAGTTCACATACTGCTGAAGCCTAGCTTGAAGGATTTTGAGTATTGCTTTCTAGCATGTGAAATGAGTGCAACTGTGTGGTAGTTGGAACATTCTTTGGCATTGCCCTTCTTTAGGACTGGAATGAAAACTGACCTTTCCAGCCCTGTGGTTGGGGCACAGAAATGGCAACACACTGTCCTGGAAAATTCCATGGACAGAGGAGCTTGGCGGATTACAGTCCTTGGGGCCACAAAGAGTTAGACACAATTGAGCATGTATCTTTCTTTATTCAAATTATTTCTTCTTATGAGGTTTACATTGCTGAATCAAATACTATTGAGAGAGCCTAATCCATTAATTTGGCAAGCAAGCCAGGAATTCTCTGAATATCAATGAGTTGGTTCACGTTGTGACAATCTCATTCTTCTTGAATTCTAAATTGATGTTTTTTTTTTTCTTTTAACTGGAGTATATCCAAGTTTCTAGTAATTGACTTACCCAAATAATGCTTTATACTTATTTGTAAAATAGTATATGCTGAGTGATTTTGCTAATTATTCACATTTTTCTTTTTCCACAGTTTTTTGAGGTTATCACATAGATGATTCTTTTCCTTACTTAAAAATATTTTCTTTTCTATTGTGTAAGCCCCAACCATCTGTCTAAGATTGCTACATCAATTAGCTTATTTTTCAAGTATTACTATTCTTAAAAGAAGAAAACACCTGTGATACCTTTGGCAGAAATTGATTCAATAAAGAATTAACAAATGTAACCATCTTTGTCTTTCCAAGTGTTGGTACTTAACAGCTAACATTTACTAATCTCTTCCCATGCAGCAGACATTGTGCTATGAATTTTAGGTGCTGGGTATTCTCATTTAATCTTCATGACAACTGAATGAAGCAGGTATTAATATTTCCCACATGGGAGGGTTTAACAAACAAGGACAGGATTAAAAAGTAAATGGCATATTTTGATTCAAGTTAATATCTAACAAAAGAGTTATAGGAGACATCTCTCTGATATGTGCCTTCCAACACTGACCTCTCCAGAATCAGACCGGACTTTTTAGCCACCAGTTGACATGAGTCATCCCTGGGGACAATTTTTGTTTATGGCAAGACCTCTGGACACCTTTCAGATATGAATAGGGTAACAGGGTTTGTTCCCAGGAAAACACGTGGCTTTTTAGACCATGGAGATTATTAGTAGGAGTGGACATGTAAATTTGTTCATTGTTACTCTGCAAACAACCCCAAAAGCTCAGTGGTTTACAAAAGCAAGTGTATCCTCTCACTTACAGACCTGCAGGCCAGCAGAGGCCCTCTTATTTGCCTGGTCTGAGCTGGGCTCCAGGCTGTGGATTGGGTTCAGGAATTCTCTGTGTCTTTTCAAGGTCCAGCATGGACTCAGGGCATGGTTTTACTCTTAATTTTTTAAATTTTTTAAAATTAATTTATTTTGTATCAAAGGATACATGCTTGCAGAATTTTGCTGTTTTCCGTCAAACCTCAACATGAATCAGCCATAGGTACACACAGGTACCCTCCCTCCTGAAACTCCCCACCACCTCCCTCCATTTTTATTTTTAAAGCTTAATTTATTTAAAAATGTTTATTTTATTTTCAATATTTATTTTATTTTTATGTTGCTGCTTTTCAGTCGCTAGGTCACGTCCGACTCTTTGCGACCCCATGGACTACAGCACACCAGCCTCCTCTGTCCTCCGCTGCTGCTGCTGCTGCTGCTAAGTCACTTCAGTCGTGTCCGACTCTTTGTGACCCCATGGACTACAGCACACCAGGCTCCTCTGTCCTCCTCTATCTCCCAGCATTTGCTCAGTTTCAATTCTATTGAGTCAGTGATGCTATCTAACCATCTCATCCTCTGGCACCCTCTTTTCCTTTTGCCTTCCATCTCTCCCAACATCAGGGTTTCTTCCAATGAGTCCACTCTTCGCATCAGGTGGCCAAAGTATTGGAGCTTCAGCAGTAGTCCTTCCAATGAATATTCAGGGTTGATTTCCTTCAGGATAGACTGGTTTGATCAGTTAGTTCACAGCAAGACAGAAAGGACGGTACAGTGCAGAGACTCCACACGTACCCCTCCCCCCACGCATGTGTCCCTCATCGCCCACAGTCCCCACCAGACGGCACATTTGTTACAATGACCCCACCTTGACACATCAGCTGCATTTAGCCCAGTGAGGTCTGTGCTGGTCTTCAGGCCTACAGACTGTGAGACAGTAAATGGCTGTTTCAAGCCACTAAATTTGTGCTAATTATTTCGCAGCAGCAACAGACAACAGATACACCAGCTCACAGTGTTGCGGTGAGAATTTCACGACGTAGGGCTCTGGTGAGGATTCCGCGACGTAGGGCTCTGGTGAGGATTCCTCGATGTAGGGCTCTGGTGAGGATTCCACGACACAGGGCTCTGGTGAGGATTCCGTGACGTAGGGCTCTGGTGAGGATTCCGCGACGCAGGGCTCTGGTGAGGATTCCGCGACGTAGGGCTCTGGTGAGGATTCCACGATGTAGGGCTCTGGTCTTCCACCCCTGCTAGCTGTACCAGCCACGTGTGCAACTTCTGGCAAGCCCTACTGTTTCAAAACATCCAAACTGAAGTGCAACTTCTCAGACTCTCCTGGCATAAAAATGTCATTAGAGCAGGTTTTGGGTTCTAGCTAATTAGACGGGTGCCTAACAAGCAGTGCGCTTTCTGTGTTTCTGTATACAGAGCCTTCTGCTGTCTGGCTACCACAGAAAACACGCTGTTACGAATCCAAGCACTGTAACTTCTCATTAAGTTTCCCTGGTTACTGGACATCAGTAAAAGCCTTTGTCTACCTTGAAATGCAAATGTTCGAGTTCTCACCAACCAACCGTGCAAGATGAAAAGATCATGAAACATGGTCATAGAATTTAGGAGAAAAGAGACTATTTTCAACACATTCCTGCTGCCCTCAAAGCCCTCTTCCTCTTCCCATGTGATTCCTTTCTTTTTTCTGTCTGCTTTCTTCTTCAAGAACAGCTTTCCTACTAGAAGCTGATTCAAAGAATGACATATGAGAGGTGAAAAGAAGGATTTGAAAAGTCTACACTCGGAGCAATATGACTATGAGACAGAAAAACCCATCACACTGAGCCAGGAAAGGCAAATTTAAGAGCCACGGGCACCTGCAAACCAGGCTCTTCTTGCCTCTCTACAAACAGGCGCCTTTCTCCTAAACGTCACAGGAAGCACCGCCTCCCTCCCAAACAGATGGGCAATTGCACGGGAGAAAGGGTGCGGACAGCCACACGGAGGGAGGAAAACTGCTGGTGTGTTGCTTCTTCCCATCCAGCATTTTGCAACCTTGATCAAAGAAAAATACCCCCACCGCTTTGCACTTTTACTGACAGAACATGGCTTTCTCCTCCAGGGAGTGGGTGTCGGAACAGTTGTGCCAGGTACAGCACTTCACCCTGCAGTATCTGGTGTGTTTCCCAAATGCTGAGGAGGCCAGACACCGCCGGGTGCTCTGCGAGGGCCGGCAGACCACCCCCTCTCAGCAGACTGCAGCTGTGCTGGGGCTTCCACAGGGCCAGGGAGGGGTGCTGTCACACCGCTCCAGCCTGCTGCTGCTAAGTCGCTTCAGTCGTGTCCGACTCTGTGCGACCCCACAGACGGCAGCCCACCAGGCTCCCCCGTCCCTGGGATTCTCCAGGCAAGAACACTGGAGCGGGTTGCCATTTCCTTCTCCAATGCATGAAAGTGGAAACTGAAAGTGAAGTTGCTCAGTCGTGTCCGACCCTCAGCGACCCCACGGCTTGCAGCCTTCCAGGCTCCTCCGCCCACGGGATTTTCCAGGCAAGAGTGCTGGAGTGGGCTGCCATTGCCTTCTCCGGGCTCCAGCCTGCAGCAGCAACAGAACCAAAGTGGGGAAGGCCTGCTAAGGGCTTTTATTTTCAATCACTCTTATGTGAGCTACCACAGTTTGAGTTCTGGACAAACAATTGCCATGGCAACCGTCATCTCCAGGAATTTGTATTCTTTGCTCATTTTTTGTCCCAGTGTCTTCGCGTTCAATTTCCTTTCGCCAGGCGATCCTACGTGCGCGTGCAGCCACGCTTAGCGCCCCCTACTGCACCGACACTGCGCTTTTTAACGCCGTCCACAGTGAAGATGGCTTCTTTTGTTGCCTGTGAATTAAAATGCGCCCACTCACAGATCTGCTTTCATTACTGAAATTTCCTTCAAAATGACTGAAAAAGATGGGCTGTCTTGAGGCACCGTCTCCCGACTCTTTGTAGTCGAGGACTGGTGAACGGGGCTGGCCTGATCTGTATGACTTTTAAGGAAAAATCGAAAGCGGAAAGGATGGGTGCCTACCTGGGTGCCAGTAGCCTTCCTCTAATCAAAGCACCAGGCTCGCGGATTCTGGCCTCTTCCAGCTCTTTACCGGTCTCTCTATCACTTGCACACAAAAAAGGGAAGCGTGCTGAGATTTATCCTTTAAAGGTCTTTAACATCAGCTTTCTTGTACTTTTATGAGAAATTACTACGCATTCTTCTAATCCTTCACCTTACCAAAAGTCACTTTGGTCTTTCTCTGGTGCTATGGTCAGAGCACACAAGAGCAAACGTGGAGTTCTTCTCCCGCAGCATAAATCATGCCCCTCCCCCCCACCTGTCTCTTATACACATCTTTCAGGCCTACAGACTGTGAGACAGTAAATGGCTGTTTC
>SJYA01008182.1:0-16507 GCA_006410615.1 Neotragus moschatus | reverse complement strand
GAGGCCTGGCGTGCTGCGATTCATGGGATCGCAAAGAGTCGGACACGACTGAGCGACTGAGCTGAACTGCACTGACAGTAGGTCCTCACTGACCTTAAAACAAAGTCCCCACTCCGCCCTCCAGCTACACTGAACCTCTTTCAGTTCTCAAGTGTGCTATGGTGTCTCACCTCTGGGCTTTAGACACTATCTTTCACTCACCAAGAAACTTTTCCCCTGGCTTTCACCTGGCTGACTCCTGAATACAGGATTTCAGCCTAGATAACACTTCCTCAGGAAGGAGCCCCTTGGGCCCAGACTGTCTCTTCTCTTTTCTCATAGCCCCCTGAGCTTTCTCTCAGAGCTTGTCACACCACATGATCACATTTATTGTTCCATTTTACCACCAAATTATACGCTCTATGAGAAGAGGGACAAGGTCTGTCCATGTCGCACTCTGTTATCAATGCAAATGATAGTGTTTGACACTTGTTAGGTATTCAATGGGCTTCCCTGGTAGCTGAGATTGTAAAGAATCTGCCTGCAGTGTAGGAGACCCTACTTCTGTTCCTGGGTCAGGAAGATCCCCTGGAGAAGGGATAGGCTACCCACTCTAGTTTTCTTGGGCTTCCCTGGCAGCTCAGACAGTAAGGAATCCGCCTGTAATGGGGGATACCTGGGTTTGATCCCTGGGTAGGGAAGATCCCCTGGAGGAATGCATGGCCACCCACCCCAGTACTATTGCCTGGAGAATCCCCATGGACAGAGGAGCCTGGTGGGCTACAGTCCATGGGGGCGCAAAGAGTCAGACATGACTGAGCAACTAAGCACAGCACAGAGCAGGTATTCCATAGTTTTCCTGAATGGATAGATGGAGGGATGGATGGATGAATGATTTTTTACAAACAAGTTAGAAGGGGATTGAGGATCTGGTGGACCTTTAACAATAAACTTCTGAATTTTACCTTGAAAGCAACTAATTATCAAGTAATTTTGAGTATAAAGTGTGACAAAGCAAAAGCTGATGAAATTGATATTCACAAGAAAAATATAGCTACAATTGATTATACAGGAAGGGGAGCTTTGAGAATAAAGGAAAAGAAGTCAATGATTTCATTTCACAAAAAGAAAGGGTTTAAGAGAAGGCAGCATGAAATCAAGGGTATAGTTGAAATGCTTCTTAGAGGAGGTACTAATATTTGGGGACTTTTAAGATTGAGCTCAACCCAAAGTTGGTCCTCAGAACCAAAGACCATTCTCCCTCCACGCCACATTATAAACACCAGTACATGCCTCACCCAGGCACACACGCACATAGAAAAAAGGAAAGGTGAAGTCCTGAAGACAGTTTGTAAATAACCCCTTCCATGGGGATGAGCCAGTTTCTCTGCCTGGGGACAGAGAATGATGAAGATTGACAGCTGAGCAGAGGATATAGACACACTCAAGCCTGACTTCTCTCAGGTTGGAGGGCCAGCAAATATGCAAGCTGGTCCTCAACTTACCCAACCAATAGCGCTGAGCTGGTCCTTCTTCAAAGATTAAAAAAGAAGGAAAAAAAGAAGAAAATTAAAATGTTACCATTATTCTATTTTTCTGTGCGTGGTAAATGCCATGTAGGCAGAGGAGAGACAAAAAGACCAGCCAGTTTGCAAACACTGGAGAGGTCGAAACAGCCCGACCAGCTCATGAGTGGTCTTAGAATACACAGCCAGGGTGATTCCTGAACCTCAGTCTGTGTTTGGAGTCAAATGTTGTTTGGATTATAATATTAAACTAGGACTAACAGGACCCACACTGTTAAGATTACTAAAAGAGTGGAAAATTGCATAACATAATTTTTTTTTTTTTTAAGTCTTCTAGCCTGAGGGTCATAATTTGTAGGCATCACGTAAATACTGATTATTTACTAACTGTTCACAGCTTTTTCAGTTTGATACAAGATGGAAAAGAAGTCCCAGTGCCTCCTCCTGGAGTGATAAGTTAAGCAGGCAAAGAATCTAACATAATATAGACAATGTGTGGCTGTAAAGTTATGACAGGGAATCTTTTCAACAAAAATACCAGAACTTATTGTTTAAGAGAGCCATTCTGCAAATTCCTTACTTTGGGGTAAAGTACAATTAGTTTAGAGGTATGTCTATTGCTCAAACAGTTTTGGAAGGCATCTTCAGACATTGCGACTTGGTGTGGTGTAATGAAAGAAGCATAAATTTTGAATTCTGACCATTACCAGCTGCATAAGTGTAGTCAAGTTTCCTAAGCTATCAACTCCTTAGTTTTTTTTTTTTCTCCCGTGAAATGGAGATGAGCTACTATACTACGGTTTTAGGAGGATAAATGAAGTGATGCTAAAGTCTTAGCCTGCTGGCCATCAAAGGCAGCCATTCCCGTGTCGTCTAAGTTCAGTTTGAGATAAAATCAATCTTGTTAGGTAATCATGGAATTTTTTGACTAGCAGCACAGTTACTCAGCTTGATTTTTTTACAGACATTCATCTTAGTACCCATATTAGTTTCCTAGGGCTGATGTCACCAAGTACCGTACATTGGGTAGCTTAAACAACAGAAATCCTCTCACATTTCTGGAGGCTAAGTCCAAACTCAAGGTTTCAGCAGAGCCATGCTCTCTCTCTAAAGGCTCTTGGAAAGGATCCTTCCTTGCCTCTTCCTCTGTGTTCATCATGACTTGGCATCTTCCCTGTGTATCTTTGTCTGTGTGTGTCTTCTCCTTTCTTTATACAAACTTCAGTTAGATAGGACTTAAAGTTAGTTGTTCAGTTGTGTCCAACTCTTTGCAGTTCCATGGACTATGGCCAACCAGGGTCTTCTGTCTATGGAATTCTTCAGGCATGAGTACTGGAACGGGTTGCCATTTCCAGGCAGATTCTTTACCCTTTGAGCCACCAGGGCAGACAGATAGACCCTAGGGCCCACCCTAATTCACTATGACCTCTTTAATTATAATTGCAAAATACCCTATTTCCACAAAAGATCACATTCTGAGATTCCATATATATGTGAATTTTAAAGAGTTTACAAAGGTCCATCTAGTCAAGGCTATGGTTTTTCCAGTAGTCATGTATGGATGTGACAGTTGGACTATAAAGAAAGCTGAGCGCCGAAGAATTGATGCTTTTGAACTATGGTGTTGGAGAAGACTCTTGAGAGTCCCTTGGACAGCAAGGAGATCCAACCAGTCCATCCTAAAGGAGATCAGTCCTGGTATTCATTGGTAGGACTGATTTTGAAGCTGAAACTCCAATACTTTGGCCACCTGATGTGAAGAGCTGACTCATTTGAAAAGATCCTGATTCTGGGAAAGATTGAGGGCAGGAGAAGGGGATGACAGAGGATGAGATGGTTGGATGGCATCATTGACTCATTGGACATGGGTTTGGGTGAACTGCAGAAGCTGGTGATGGACAGGGAGGCCTGGCATACTGCGGTTCATGGGGTCACAAAGAGTTGGACACAACTGAGCAACTGAACTGAACTGAACTATTCAGCCCACAGTGTTGGCAAGCCCATGGACTGTAGTCTGCCAGGCTCCTCTATCCATGGAATTCTTCAGGCAAGAATTCTGTAGTAGGTAGCCATTTCCTTCTCCAGGGAATCTCCCCAGCCCAGGGATCAAACCCAAATCCCCTGCATTGCAGGCAGATTATTTACCGTCCGAGCCACCAGGAAAGCCGATTCTGTGCCCAAAATCAATCTCTTAAAAAAAAAAAATCAAAGAGTTTAACATTCTTGAGGACTTTCAAAATAATCCAATGCAAAGTTTTACAAAAGTTAGCAAAGAAAAAGTATTCCAGAGATGTTTTGGAGAAGGCCATGGCACCCCACTCCAGTACTCTTGCCTGGAGTTGGATACGACTGAGCGACTTCATTTTCACTTTTCACTTTCATGCATTGGAGAAGGAAATGGCAGCCCACTCCAGTATTCTTGCCTGGAGAATCCCAGAGATGGGGGAGCCTGGTGGGCTGCTGTCTATGGGGTCTCAGAGTCAGACACAACTGAAGCGACTTAGCAGCAGCAGAGATGTTTCAGACAGTGGAAGCTGGCAACTTTATTTAAAAACACGGCATGGCCACCATTGTGATTAAGTTAAGGCCATCATGTCTGACTCTGAGTATATATCTCACGTTATAAACTTTAGTTAGACCACTTTTTTGTCCCTTCATGAACGTGGAATGGAGAGCGTACTCATGTTTGTCTGCTCACCAACTGACATTCATTTCAAAAGGGCTAGAGTTATTCACTCAAAAAGAATAAAATAATAATAAAAGAGGTGTCTTCTAAATTTGACCTGGCCAGAAACATATCCAGGCTGAGTTACTCTCTTTCCACTTCCTGCCTCCAAGCTCTGTGTTACACCTTCTGCATTTGTAGAAATATCATATACTCCTCTAGATAGGCAGCCTTTATACATCTTTTGACACAACCAGAGAATCAAGGATATACTGCAGTCTCAGATGAAATCCCCTAATAAAAGAAGGCAGATTTTTTGATGGAAACAGATGCCTAAAGAAAACCAAGTTTACTGCAGGGCTCTTGGAGTGAATACTTCCTTGCCTCTTTCTCACTCTGCTGCTGCTGCTGCTGCTGCTAAGTCGCTTCAGTCGTGTCTGACTCTGTGCAACCCCATAGATGGCAGCCCACCAGGCTCCTCTGTCCTTGGGATTCTCCAGGCAAGAATATTGGAGTGGGTTGCCACTTCCTTCTCCAATGCAGGAAAGTGAAAAGTGAAAGTGAAGTCGTTCAGTCATGTCTGACTCTTAGCGACCCCATGGACTGCAGCCTACCAGGCTCCTCTGTCCGTGGGATTTTCCAAGTAAGAGTACTGGAGTGGGGTGCCATTGCCTTCTCTCACTCTGATGGTCACTAATAATTCTAATGGTTCTTGGTTTGTAGATATGGCTCTCCAATCTCTGTGTTCATCATCACTTGGCATCTTCCATTCTGTATTAGTGAACTTTGACACCAGGCTTACACCTGAAAAACTGATCTCAAGGGAACTTAACCTGGGAAGCAAGGTGTACATTTGAAACCTTAGATGCCTACAAGAAGCATGGCAGCCTAGGGCTCTAAAGTCAACAACCTGCAAAGGCCAAGCAGACAGACTGCACAAGTGAAGCAAAACTAATTCAGTTCACGGTGAATACACAGGAGGTAATCAGTGGTTTCCCTGCTCCAGCCTGTTGGTGTCCATTTGTAAGAGAAACCCAATATACAATACTATATTTAGATGTAGTACACCAGTTTTTAATGAGGATATTGCAATATAATTGCCAAATAATAAATTGCACATATTTTAAAAGTACAACTTGATAAGAAATGTCAGATGAATGGATAAAAAAAAAAACAAGGCATGTACATGCAATGGAACATTACTCCAGCCACAGAAAAAAAAAAAAAAGAATGAAATACTGCCATTTGCAACAATGTGGATGGACCTGGAGAGTCTTATGCTTTAAGTGAACTAAGTCAGACAGAGAAAGACAAATACACTAGATTTTCTCATATATGTGGAATCTAAAAAATAAAACAAATGAATGCCTATAATAAAATAGAAACAGACTCACATAACTATAGAGAACAGACTAGTTGTTATGGTGGTAGGACGGGGTGGAGGGAGGAGAGAAGCTAGGGATTAAGAGATACAAAATACTCTGTATAAAATAGATAAGCAACAAGGTATATTACTGACAGCACAGGGAAGCAGAGCCATTATTTTGTAATAACTTTAAGTGGAGTATTATTAAGTCGCTAAGTGGTGTCTGTGGGGAAGGCAGTGGCACCCCACTCCAGTACTCTTGCCTGAAAACTCCCATGGACAAAGGAGCCTGATGGGCTGCAGTCCATGGGATCGCTAAGGTTCGGGCATGACTGAGCGACTTCACTTTCACTTTTCACTTTCATGCATTGGAGAAGGGAATGGCAACCCACTCCANAGTGGCACCCCACTCCAGTACTCTTGCCTGAAAACTCCCATGGACAAAGGAGCCTGATGGGCTGCAGTCCATGGGATCGCTAAGGTTCGGGCATGACTGAGCGACTTCACTTTCACTTTTCACTTTCATGCATTGGAGAAGGGAATGGCAACCCACTCCAGTGTTCTTGCCTGGAGAATCCCAGGGACGGAGGAGCCTGATAGGCTGCCGTCTACGAGGTCGCACAGAGTTGGACACGACTGAAGCGAATTAGCAGCAGCAGCAGCAGGTGGTGTCCGACTGTTTGCAACTCCGTGAACGGCAGCACGCCTGGTCTCCCTATTCTTCACCATCGCCCAGAGTTTGCTCAGACTCGTGTGCATCGAGCTGGTGATGCCATCCAACCATCTCATTCTCTGTTGCCCCTCCTCCTCCTGCCCCCAGTCTCTCCAGCATCAAGGTCTTTTCCAGTGAGTTGGCTCCTCACATCAGGTGGCCAAAGTATCGGAGCTTCAGCATCAGTCCTTCCAATGAATATTTAGGGTTAATTTCCTTTAGAATTTACTGTTTTGACCTCCTTGCAGTCCAAGGGACTCTCAAGAGTCTTCAGCACCACATTTTGAAATCATCAATTATTTGGTGCTCAGCCTTCTTTATGGTCCAACTCTCACATCTAAAAAATAAAATTACATGATTACTAGAAAAACCATAGCTTTAACCAGATGGACCTTTGTTGGCAAAGTGACATCTCTGCTTTTTAATATGCTGTCTAGGTTTGTCATAGCTTTTCTTCCAAAGAATAAGCATCTTTTAATTTCATTGCTGCAATCACTGTCTGCGGTGATTTTGGAGCCCAAGAAAATAAAATCTGCCACTATTTCCTTTTTTCCATTTTTCCCCATCTATTTGCCGTGAAGTGATGGGACTGGATGCCATGATCTTAGTTTTTTGACTGTTGAGATTTAAGCCAGCTTTTTCACTCTCCTCTTTCGTCCTCACTAAGAGGCTCTCTACCACTAGGGTGGTATCATCTGCATATCTGAGTTTGTTGATATTTCTCCCAGAAATTTTGATTCCAGTTTATGATTCATCCAGCCTGGCATTTCACATGATGTACTCTGCATATAAGTTAAATAAGCAAGGTGACAATACATAACTTTGACATATTCCTTTACCAATATTGAATTCATCCAATATTCATGTTGAATACCTGACATAATATTATAAATCAAATATACTTCCTTAAAAAATAAATAAAAATAAAATGTACACTTTATAAGCACATATATATATGCTAAATATTTAACCTTTTACAAAACTACCAAACTGATTCCCGAATGGCAGTTACCACTTTACATTGCTCCCAGCAGTGTACAAGAGTTCCATTTCTCTACATGCTTGCTAACACTCAATTTGCCCAGTCTTTTTAATTTTAGCCATTTTAATAGTTGTGTAGTGATGTCTTCCTGGTGGCTCAGATGGTAAAGCATCTGTCTGCAATGCAGAAGACCTGGGTTTGATCCCTGGGTTGGGAAGATCCCTTGGAGAAGGTAATGGCAGCCCACTCTGGTACTCTTGCCTGGAAAATCCAATAGACAGAGGAGCCTGGTAGGCTACAAAAACGTGGGGTCTCAAAGAGTAGGACACGATTGAGGGAATTCACTATCACTTCACTAGTGATATTTATTGTAGTTTTAATTTGCATTAATTTACATTCCCTTAAATATGTTCCTTACTTCAATTGGATACCATTTTATGTGTTTATTTGCTATCCATATATCTCATTTGCTTAAATGTCCATTTAAATCTTCTGCCCAATTTTATTGGGTTATTTATTTTCATATTACTGCATTTTCAGAGTTCTTCCTATAAACTCTATACATATCCTTTATCAGATATGTGAGTTTCAACTATTTTCTCCCAATCCATGACTCATCTTTAATTCTCTTAACAGTATCTTCCAAAAACACAAGTTTTTTATCTTTCTAGAGCCCAACTTATTTTTTTTTTTCCCTCTGATCATGATTTTGGTGTTTTAGCTAGGAAATTTTTGCCTAACCCAAGATCATACGGATGTTCTCCTATATTTTCTTTCTGCCATTTTAGAATGCTGGGAATAATTTTAAATTCTATGAAAGTTCTCTTTAGGCCAAACAAACATATCTATGGACTCCACGTAATGTGTGGATCACCTATTTATAATCTGTTGTTTATAATATGATCCCTCAGATCCCAATTTTTTATCTAAATATAAATAGATTTTTAAATCCTAAAATCCCAAATTTTATATCATGCGATGCTAATGAGTCCCTTGCTGAAATTTTTCACAACACGTCATCTCTCAAAAGTAACTATGATAAGTCTCACTCAGGCTCATCTTTTCCTTAAACAGAAGATCAATGCTTTCTTTGTAAAAAGTATTGAATGTGGGACTTCCCTGGTAGTCCAGTGGTTAAGACTCCACACTTGGAATGCAGGGGTTGCAGGTTCTATCCCTGGTCAGAAAACTGAGATCTCACATCATGCTCTGTGGAGTGGTCAAAAGTAGATAAATAAAAAAACACATGGAGAGAAGTTTAAAAAAAAAGGTGTTGGAAGTCTGAATTCTTTTATTGAGTAATGAGAAAAAGAGTAAATTATGACTACTTCTGAATTTAAATTTGCTTGGACTTTTGGTCGGATGAAAATGACCTTCACTAACACAATGTACTAACAATCTACCACATCAGCCAACTATACCTGACCTTTAACTAACAAGAAAACTGGTGAGAAGGGTTAAAAGGGAAGGGGCAGGGGGAAACCAGACTTTCCTGTTTAAATTTTGCTTTTGGGTGATCGAGGTCAGCGTTAGTTGAGGCACTTTATTCTTCAGTGCTATCTCAGACCACCCCCCCCCCCAAATGATTTCAAAAGTACTTGGCTAAATAAATGTTCTTTCTTTAACATGGGCCCCTCCAGCTTAGTGTTGTTAATATACTGCTGCNTTTGGGTGATCGAGGTCAGCGTTAGTTGAGGCACTTTATTCTTCAGTGCTATCTCAGACCACCCCCCCCCCCAAATGATTTCAAAAGTACTTGGCTAAATAAATGTTCTTTCTTTAACATGGGCCCCTCCAGCTTAGTGTTGTTAATATACTGCTGCTGCTGCTGCTGCTAAGTCGCTGCAGTCGTGTCCGACTCTGTGCGACCCCACAGATGGCAGCCCACCAGGCTCCCCCCGTCCCTGGGATTCTCCAGGCAAGAATACTGGAGTGGGTTGCCATTTCCTTCTCCAATGCATGAAAGAGAAAAGTGAAAGTGAAGTCGCATAGTCATGTCCGACTCTTAGCAACCCCATGGACTGCAGCCTACCACCAGGCTCCTCCGTCCATGGA
This sequence comes from Neotragus moschatus, assembly GCA_006410615.1. Lineage (NCBI taxonomy): Eukaryota > Metazoa > Chordata > Mammalia > Artiodactyla > Bovidae > Neotragus > Neotragus moschatus. Next base: position 7,222 of record SJYA01008182.1, on the reverse strand, counting down.
TTTTCCAGGCAAGAGCACTGGAGTGGAGTGCCATTGCCTTCTCGGTTAATATACTAGAGAAGATAAACTTCTGGCCCTGGGCAGACGCTGAAAACGTTTTTGTGTAGTCAACAGAGAAAGTGTGTTCTTAGCCCCTCTGGCATTGTTCTGAAATCCACACAGGATGCAGGAAATTAGTTGTCTCATGTCCAAATACTGTTCATGAGAAAAGTTTTTTAAAATGTGTTCAGACACCACGAAGATGCAGGGTGCAATTCAGAATGTGTGATGTGTCCTGTGAGGCTGGAGCTTAAGAATGTCACTGCGTGGATAGGCAGACCACAGGCCAGGGAGAGCAGAAAGCTAGCAGAGCCTGCTATTGGGAAAAAGCCTTGCTGGACACTCTGAAACCATGACAGCATTAAACGTCAGGAAATCAAAAAGAGCAAAGACAACTATTGAGCCCCAGTGCTCTGTAAGTGCATAAAATTTCCCTTCTATTAAAGCTGAGAGGCTGATTTGGACCAAAGACTGTAAAATTCACAAACGTTACATTGGTGACTGATACTCTGTTGACCATTTCGATCATGGTTCAAAAGCAGTCCTGAACTCCTGCAAAAAGCACTTTCAGAGAAGTGAAAATTTTCCATTGCCCTTACAGGAGAATATTGCCTCTGAACCCTTTTCATCTCCTCTTCCAGGGCACCTCTGGTATTCTCAAAGTCGTAGGCCAGTTTCTGCTCCCTCTGAAGCCATTCCATGCTACTGTGCTTATTTTAAAAAAAGAAAGAAAGAAAATTCAGAGGACCAGCAAGAGGTTAAATGTCTTGGAACTTCCAGTGTATGAACAATTCAGACTCAGACACCCTGTGGAACCTCACATCCTCAATTTTGCCCCAGCCACCAAGTACGCTGTATTTCAAGTACCTCCATATTTCTTTCTTTTTTTTTTTTTTTCAGTATTTAGTACTTGTCCTCAATCAGTCCATCACAGCCCAGAATGAAGCTACTGATTCTTGGTTTTAATCCAAGGTATGGAAGGTTTAAATAAATATGAACTGAGAAACAACTTTCCTAGCAAACTGCATTACAACAGAACTGGAAGACATTATAAGATCTGTTATCTTAAGGGTTTCCTCCATATCCTCACAGAAAGGATGGTCGAAAAGCAAGAGTTTTGGACGTTGTTTTTCTGAAGTGTGTGGAGAGATTATATTTTCGCTAGGAGGAAATTTAACTATTTTATTTAGTAGAAAATATATTGCCCTCCATGGAGAAAGGTGGCTGTTTTATGTTAGTTTACTTTGTATTAGTCCCGGGTGACTTGGCCTGGTAAGGAAAGCACAAACTTTGGGATTTATGGCAAGTTTGCCACTGGATGTCTGTGCAGCCTTGAGCAATTGTTCTGACTTCTCTGAAACTCAGCATCATCATATACAGAGAGGACTACTGACATCCAGCCCATGTGGTTGGTATGAGGACTCAGGGATCTTCAAGAGCCAACCAGTACCCAGGCGTTATGGCTGTCAAAACACTGTCAGTTCTATCGGAGCTGTCACCCTCATATTTTATAAGTGCTTATTTCACCTCTGATTTCCCCCAATACTTTTTAGGGAAAGGAAAGTGTCTTATCAGCTCATCTTTGCATCATTCATCTTACAGAGGCCCAGTGAAGAAGCGTTCATTAAATATTTTTGGAAGGAAGGAAAGAAAGAAGGAAGGGAAGAATGAGTTACTTAGAAGAGTGATTAAATGATTAAGAGCATTTACTCTGGAGTCAAATTGGATTTCATATCTGAACACTGCAACTCAGCAGCTGGCTGATTATGGGGCAAGTTATTCAACTTTCATCTATAGAAAAAAGATATCAATATCTACCTCAAAGAGTTGTGATAAGGGTTATGAGATTAATTTTGCAGGGAGTTTAGCATAGTTTTCAACACGTGGGAAGCACTCAGTGACTGTTATTCTCATTATTATTGTATAGTTTACTGGAACTCCTTTTAAATCTGATAGCCACTTTGCAAATGATTGGATAACAGTTGCCTTGGTCCTTGCTGAAAACAGGCCTGGGAATCCTATGATCACTAGAAACAAGTTGTAAATAATCAATGCTCTCCTGGAACTGCATAACAGAGAAGATGGGCCGCCACTGTCACCAACAAGCCTGACCCTGTTGGCAGTGTGGAATTTTAACCGATTCAGACAGTGCTTATCTGAACAGCGCTTATGCGGTGTTCTGAACATTTTAACAGCGCTTATCTGTAAGTTCAAGGCACAGGGCTGAGGGTTCTGAAGCTTTCAGATAGAAATTGCACTCTCCCTCCAGGAGCTGGTAACTCATAAATCACTCTAAGAAAAGGCAGACGGTGACCAAGTGTTCCAGGCCAAGTGCAGACCACAGTCTGGACCCAAAGGGTGAGGAGAGGTGACCTGCTAATTGGGGAAAATGGGTTCTGGGTTCAAATCGCTGTCTCATTGTTTTCTGGCTGGGAAAAACTTTATCTACTCATATGCAAAGTGAGAGCACTTGGAGTAACCAACCACTTTATGGAATGGTGGGGACATTAGATGAGGTCATGCTTGCAGCTGGGCATAACATTTGATCAGTGCTCAAAAAATGGTAGCCATTATTATTGTTGTGGCTGGTTTTATTACCTAGCTAGTATTATTTTAATTGGATAATAGTAATATTGTTATAGGTATTAATACACAAGATAATAATAACACTGCTAGCATATTAAACTAGCAGGAGTGCATGCGTGCTAAGTCTCTTCAGCCGTGTCTGAGTCTTTGTGACCCCATGGACTGTAGCCCACCAGGCTCCTCTGTCCAAGGGATTCTCCAGGCAAGGATATTAAAATGGGTTGTCATGCCCTCCTCCAGGGGATGTTCCCAACTAAGGGATTGAACCCATGTCTCTTACGTCTAACCTACACTGGCAGGCAGATTCTTTACCACTAGTGCCAACTGGGAAGCCTCATCTTTATAAAACAGTAGCTAATATTATAATGTTAATCAGCGTAATATTACTTCAAGCTGTATATGGGGGCTAAGAATCTGCCTGCCCACGCAGGACACTTGGGTTCTATCCCTGGGTCAGGAAGATCCCCTGGAGAAAGGAATGGCTGAGCACTCCAATATTCTTGCCTGGAAAACCCCATAAACAGAGGAGCCTGATGGGCTACAGTTCATAGCATCACAGAGTCGGACATAACAGAGCCACTAAGCTCTCTCTCTATATATATACATACATATTGTATGTATAATGGTATAACTGCATAAACTATAAAAAAGACTGATGCTGGGAGGGATTGGGGGCAGGAGGAGAAGGGGACGACCGAGGATGAGATGGCTGGATGGCATCACTAACTCAATGGACATGAGTCTGAGTGAACTCCAGGAGCTGGTGATGGACAGGGAGGCCTGGTGTGCTGCGATTCATGGGGTCGCAAAGAGTCGGACACGGCTGAGCAATTGAACTGAACTGAACTGAATAGTACTTGTAATGTGGTAAGCGCTTCATGGAGAATCTGTCATTCAGCTCCATCTTGAAAAATGGATGTATTTAAGCAATACTTGGCTGTTTCATCACGTCTAAGGAATGAAAGGTGTTCTTACCTGATGCCTTTCCAAGTTTCTAGGTTTTCTCTACTGTAATATGAAGGACCACTTGCAGAAGTTTCCGTTAGTGAAGGGTTAATGAGTATGAAGACTATGGTTTTTCCAGTAGTCATGTATGCATATTAGAGTTGGACTGTGAAGAAGGCTGAGCACTGAAGAATTGATGCTTTTGAACTGTGGTGTTGGAGAAGACTCTTGAGAGTCCCTTGGACTGCAAGGAGATCCAACCAGTTCGTTCTGAAGGAGATCGGCCCTGGGATTTCTTTGGAAGGAATGATACTGAAGCTGAAACTCCAGTACTTTGGCCACCTCATGCCAAGAGTTGACTCCGTTGGAAAAGACTCTGATGCTGGGAGGGATTGGGGGCAGGAGGAGAAGGGGACGACAGAGGATGAGATGGCTGGATGGCATGAGTCTGAGTGAACTCTGGGAGTTGGTGATGGACAGGGAGGCCTGGCGTGCTGCGATTCATGGGGTCACAAAGAGTTGGACGCGACTGAGCGACTGAACTGAACTGAACTGAACTGAATAAGTATGAGGCCTGGAACCAAAAACTGTCAGGGGTGAAGAACAGAAAACAGTGCCTGTTCAACACAGATTCCGCAGGTCACTGCTTTCCATTTTTGCCTCCCTTGCCTCACCCACCCTGACATCCCACAAGACAGCCAGGGCAGCACTGATCAGAGCACTCCACATACGATAAACATTCGCTTCACAATTACTATATTATTAGTATTCATGTTGAAAACAATTCATCGTTGGGATTCCCATTCAACTCTATTGGCACCTGGTGGATCCTTTAATATTCAAGTTCCTCCATCTCCAAAGATCCACATCAGAGTCTTTCCTGAGGCTAACTGAAAGTTCTTGCACCTGGGAATTTCCCTTGTGGCAGGAAACCCTAAACAGGGAACGTTTCTTGCAAAAAAACAAATGTTCAAGGGAGCAGATAAGGCAAAATGGAGGGGTGGCTGAGTCCTGAGGTCCAAAAACCACACAGAAAGATTTAAATTAGTGTGCCTCCACCCCCTTTCCCCATTTCCATTAGAGATTTATAAAACAAGTGTGTACGTGTGTTTGTATGCGTGTTTGAGTGTGCACACGTGCAGGCGGGTGTGCTTATACACACGTGCACATGCAAGAATTAGGGAAGGGAGCAACAAATCAGAACTGAAATTTGCACGGACTTCCCAGAAAATATTTCATGAAGTGTGTGTGTAAAATAAATCTAAGGCAGCCATTCTCAAACTTCAATGAGCAGAAGAACCACCGGAAGAAACAACGAAAATTTATATTTCCACTCCCAGAGAACCTGGTTTAGGAGGTCCAGACTAGAGCTCTGGAATCTTTATTTTTAACAAGCGTCCCATATCATTCCAGTGCAAATGGTCTTTGAACCACTCTGCAAAATGCTAGTCTAAGGTTTATATTTTTCTCTTTTTATATATTTTTTAATCATATTTGTGGACAGGGGAGTAACTTTTAACTATTTTCCTCAATTTTCCCACTAAGCCTGAGTCCCATCATTGCCACAACTAGGGATTGTCCCCCTCATTTCTGGAAACTATTTTTAGTCTCTAAAACCTAAAGTCCCTTTGTGTTGAATAAGGCTAGAGCAAGTGTAATAGAGACTACTTTCTGGATCTCAGTTAGACAAAGACAGAGAATACCAGAAAGGTTCTTTCTTCAGAAGTTTTCCACCAAGAGCAGTTTAATCTAAGGGAAGTCAGCTAAACTAGGTCTCCTGCCAGCCACCCCTCCCTTGTGAACTTAAAAGTGAGGTGGTTAACTTATGCACCGAGCACACAGGCTGCAGAAACACAACTACGTGAGCTGGTAAGGGGGGGGCAGGTGGGGAATGGAGTCCACGGCTTTGACCTGCTATATGTGAGCAGCCGTGGGAGGAACCTGAGGGACCCAGGACCCAGGCAGATAATGCAGGAGCCTGACCCCATCCTGTCCTGGGGTTCGCCTTTTCTTGGCTTCACAGGGGACAGCCCAGGCGCCTATTGTAAAGGAGGGAAACTTGATAGCATGAATCACAAAGTCTTTTGTATCTGCATTTGAAATTGAATGAACTCTGCTCCTGGATGAAGTGGAAGAAGAAGGAAGGTTTCCTGGAACCTGGACTAGACATGGTCCCTCGGAGGGAGCCCTGCCTGCTGTGGACAGAATGAGGAACACAAGAGATTCTGAATTTAGTGGCAGAAGTAAATACCCTCACAAGAAACTTGAAGACCAAGAAATGCTCTTATCTGGGAAAGTTGTCCCAAGGTTGTTAGAACAGCAGTGAACTCCCCCGCTCTAGCTGCTGTTTTCACATCTATGGATTTCAATTTCTTCTGTGAAATAAACATATTGGAACCAATAATGTCTTTGACCCTCCAGTCCTAACATCTGAAGAATTATTGCTGTATCCAAGTTGAGAGCTGGAGAACTGTCTTAGGATTTGCTACAATGATCTTTAGTGGTTGAAAATGTTATCTATTACCATGTCACAAACAACTGCAAAATGTTGTGGCTTAAAGCAGCTGTTTTATTTTGTTCCCAATTGCGTTGGGAATTTAGGAAGAGTTCACTCTGATGGTTTATCTCTGATCCCAGCTGGGGCTGGAGGATATATTTCTGAGATTCTAGAACTGCTTCTCACTCACCTAATAGATGCCACAGTGCATGTTCTCACTCTCTCTGTCTCTTTCCTTCCTTCTCTTCATCTCTCTCTCGCTCCTTTTGTGGCAACTCACCTGCCAGGACCCTCACACGCCTCCTGCTTCCCATAGCTTGGCAACCGCAGCAAGGGCGGCCTTCCCACGTGAGGTCTTGATCTTCCAGAAGACCAAAGCAGAAGCTGCTGATCCTCTTAAACACGAGGCCCAGAGCCAGCCCAGCATCACCTCCACACCTCTGTCGGTCAAAACATCACAAGCCGACTCAGATTTAAATGGAGAGCTAGGACCCTCTGCTCTATGGGAGAAGAATCAGAAAATGCCAAACTATCTTCAGTCTTCCACGGTCAGCATGAAATAGAAACCGATTCCCAACATGATTAAATCTACCTCATGGCAATGACTCCCCCCAAAATGAAAAGTTTGTTCTTTCACAAAACCGCTAAGATTCAGATTTCTTAAAACAACAGGGCTATTTTGGATATTCATTGATTTTTTTTCTTTGGCTTCTTCATATCCAGTCAAGAAGCCAAATGTGTGGAAATTCAGGTTCATGAAGACACTGTTTCCAGACCAAAAAGCTGTACTAAAATAGATACTGATATCTGTCTTTTAAAAAGTGTTTTAAGGATTCATTTTAGCATAACTGACTTTTATCTTTGATAATGCTGAGTCCCTGGCTGTTTCAGAAAGAGCAGCAGAGGAAGAGCTGAGAAGGATCCAGAAACTCTATCTATGAGACATTGTTACTGAGGACCACTCCATGGGGCCCAAGGAGAAGCTCATTTCCCAGTGCTCTGTTTATGGTATTCAGCGTGACACTGTTGCTACCCTTGCAGTCTACACACAAAGAGATCTTTGTTGCTCTGGGTGCAGCAAATTCTTTACTATGAATAATCTATGATAACAAATGCTCCCTTTAGTTCCTTCTCAGTCTTGAGAGTATTGGAGCT
>SJYA01008180.1:0-15956 GCA_006410615.1 Neotragus moschatus | reverse complement strand
ACAGCGCAGGCCCAGAGGACACAGAGGCTTGGCCTGTCACACGGCATGAGTCGGGATTCAGGGGAGGAGGTCTGGCAGCAAAGTCTGGGCTCAGACCCCCAGACCCAGTGAAGCTTGCCTTACTGATCATCATCTCTCTGCAGTTCCCTCTCTGACGTGTTCCTCTTCTCTACTTTTACATTAATTATAAATGCTGGTTGCGTGTGGGAGAGGCAGTGTCAGGTCCTGGGCCCCACAGGGACCCCCGGACAGAATCCTTGCCTTTGCCCAGGGAAGAAATCAAGAGCACGTCATAGTAACAGGAGAGGTTTATTTGGGGAGATGCACATNCTGACGTGTTCCTCTTCTCTACTTTTACATTAATTATAAATGCTGGTTGCGTGTGGGAGAGGCAGTGTCAGGTCCTGGGCCCCACAGGGACCCCCGGACAGAATCCTTGCCTTTGCCCAGGGAAGAAATCAAGAGCACGTCAGAGTAACAGGAGAGGTTTATTTGGGGAGATGCACATGTCATAGGCAGAAGGTGGTCCATCTCCAAAGCCGAGAGCAACGCCAGGGCTCGGGGTTGGAGGTTTTTACAAACTCAGTCATTTCCCGCAATAACAAGTGGTGGGACATTTTTGCTACTTCTGGATAGGGTGGGAATTTCCAGGAATTGGGCCACTGCCTGTATTTTGGTTTTAATGGTCACACTCGGAACTGTCGTGGTGAAGGGGAGTGATGTTCAATAATAAAACGAAGGCAGAATGAGTTAAAGTTAAGGACCCAGCTATTGTCAGAGTCCCCCTGGCTTCAGCTGGTCCAGCCTGTCTTCACTGCCTGCTGGCCGCCTCCCTGCTATCTCATTTGAGGGCTGTTTGGTGGTTCTTAGCCTGGAGTCTGTGGGAAGAACTCAGGGATCCGTGACCCAGGATGAGGAGGAAAGCTCCCAAGTTTTCACTGTCCTCTCCGGGAAGTTTCCGGTTTCCTCTGGTTTGTCAAGGCCCAGGCCCCCCTTTCACAGCACCTGTGCCCTCGTCCCATCAGTTACAGTCGCCCCATGCCCTTGGCCGTGGGGTCTTTCCTCTGATTCCCATCTTCTCCAATCCTGGGCCCCATCTCTCTGGAGTTTCCAGCTAAGCTTGGATTGTGTGATCTTTTCCACATCTATTCCTATGCTGGATGAGGTTGGCAAATATTCTTTTTGTGGGTAAATGTGCAAATTATGAAATTTACCATTTAGATCTTTTTAAGGAGAGCAACTCCGTGATTAAATACATTTGCTGGTTTTGCAATGTTACTGCTATTCAGCTCAAGAGCTTTTCCATTACCCTCAGAAATGCTATACCCAGTACCCATTAAGCAGGAAGTGCCACTATTTTATCTCATTTATACAATTGACCTTAAAAATGCTTTTGAGAATATAAGTTTTCCGTTTCATGCGCTCACGTCTGTCCAGATTTTGCTCGGTGATCTTGTCTACGTCGTCTAATGTGGTCACGTGACCCTCCACAGCGTGTTGATAGTCAGCTATATTCTCTCCCCAGTTTTCCTGTTTTGTTTTTTACTCAGCTTTATTGAAGTACCATTTACATGTAATAGCATGCATGTATGTTAACAGTTTGATGACTTTCAACAAATGTATACGCTGACATTCATGCGTCTCCCACCGCACTCAGACTGAGGAAGCTTTCTGCCACCCCTAAAAGGCACCTCGTACACCCTTGGCATTTGGTCCCATCCCAGACTCAGCTTCCCTAATTACAAGTCTGCTTTTGTCATGGTGAATCACTTTTGTGTTTTCTAAAATTCCACATCTATGAAATCATATGGTCTGCTCAAAAGAAAACCTGCGCCTCTGCCCACAGGGGTAAGACCCCGGCATTCACCCTGGGTGGAGAAGGGTGTCACTGAAATCTCACAACCCCTGTAAGTAGGGGCTATTGCTTCCTGCATATAACAGGGGGGCAATTGAGACATGTGGGTGAACTGAGCTCCCCAAAGGGGGGGCCAGGGAGAAGGGAAGTGGAGCCTGTAGGGTCTGAATCCCCCCTTCCCTGGTGCGATCTGGGCCAGGTCGTCTCTTGTCTATAGAAGATGGATTTTCTCCGAGATCTTCATTTTCTCATTGGATGTATGAAATGTCCTTGCCACCTTGAAGGGGTGGTCCTTTAGTGAACAAACTAATACCTTTCAGGTGTACCTAAGCTGGCAGAGCACAGGCTCAATAGTTGTGGCACACGGGATTAGTTGCTCTGTGGCATGTGGGATTCTCCCAGACCAGGGACTGAATCCATGTCACCTGCATTGGCAGGTGGATTCTCTGCCACTGAGCCATCTGGGAAGTCTGCGAGGATTCCTTTTAAAGTTGAGGATTGAGAGCGCTGGGACGGGGGGTGGGGTGGGGAGAGAGAGAGCAGGTAGGCTTATATCATGAGAAATTCTGTTCCCGCGTGCTGCTTGTAGAAACGGGTTTCTCCTAAAGAGCTTTGTGTGTCTGCTATCAAGTTTCCTGTCATCTGACTTATTCCTTGAATGAGGGGATGAAGGGTGGGTAGATGGGTGAGTAGATGGAAAGATGGCATTAATCCTGCACCCAAGGGGGGCCAGGCAGAATGCCAGGTGGTTTAACAGTTATCTGATTTAATCCTCACAACAGCTTTCCGGTGAACGTTAACCTCCCATCATCACAGATGTGGAAACTCAGGCTGAGAAAGTTGAACATCATTTGTAACAGACTCTGCTGTTTTTAGTAAGAACCACTAAGTGGCGCTCAACCAGCATGTAAAATGAAAATAAAGGTGGACAAGAATCAGCAAGTGTCTTCCCGGAGATGAGGATTCCTCTGGAAACCTTCGCTGGGTCTGGGGATCTGAACTCAGACTTTGCAGCTAGACCTCCTCCTCCTGAATCCTGTCACCTCCACTAGTGCCGTGTAACAGGCTGAACTGAGGGGGGAAAGGGTTGCGTCTGCACCGTGGCTGACGGGCAGGCTGCTGCAGTCTGATGGAGGCGTTGAGAAAATGTGCCAGGCCTGGGGACTGCTTTCCTTTCCCTTCAGGCTGTAACAGATGCCCTCCTTTCAAGAAGTAGGGTCCTGGCTCTGGCCATTTCCGTGTTGATCTCTTAGCCTGGAAGGCCTCCCTCCCTTAACCCCACCTGGCCAGCTCTCACTCAGCCTTTACACTTAGCTCAGATGTTGCCTCCTCCAGGAAGTCTTCCCTGAAGCACACCCACCACTGGGCTTGTGCCTAAGCACAGGGTACTAGACCTAGACCTGTCATTATCAATGCAGATGAAAGCACCAGTTGTCTCCATCTGCTTCTGCATCCATTCCCCATGGGGAGCCCCTGGCTGGCCTCTTGGCCCACTCTCTATTCCTCCAGAGTCCACAGAGCTTTCTGCCGGCCAGGGTTTGCTATATGTGTTCTGAATGAGTGAATGAATGACTGAGGGCTTCCCTAAGCTCTTTACATACTCAGAGAATCCTGGAATTGAGCCTGGGCTGCATAGGCTACCTGCATGGGCTTGCAGAAGAGAGCAAGGGATGGGGCCTCTGGGACCCCCACGATCCTCCTAGATTATGGCATCAGTCCGAGGTCTGCATGGGCAGGCCCTGCATCCTGTCAGAATCACCCAGCCCTGGGGAATCAGACCCCCTCCTGCCTCCTCTGCAGCTCTGTTCAGTGAGCTCTACCCCAGAGGCCTTGTCCCCACAAGCTCAGAAGGCTTTGTTTGCATCCCAGGCCAAGGAGCACCCTGGACCCACTGTAGCTGCAGAAGCTGGATTTATTGGTGGATTCTGATTCAGGGCTGCACTCAGGTCTCTGGTGACTTGTACCCACCACCAGCCAGACAGCCTTGGCAGGGTAACCCACGGCCCAGCCCTGGAGACACAGGACTGCTCATTTACCAAGCTTAGGTAGACTTAATTTCAAGCCGTTCTGGGGTAGTACTTTCTTGATTATAGACCAACTGTACTATTGGATAATCCCAGTCAAAGCCGATGCTGGAGATGCCCAGAAGCTTATGCTGTCCGAAGACTCCAGTGAGCACTTTCTCACTCCCATCAGGGAAGGCAGAAAAGCTCCTGCCACCATTCTCTCCAAATGTGGCCTTACGCCCATAGCTAGTGTAGATGACGAGGTGCCGGAGGAAAAGCTTGAAGGAGCCATCAACTCTTATAATGTATTCACCAGGCTGCAGGACAAATTCCTGAGGGGTCCCACCTGGGGCTCCATATTTCTCACTCCAGAAGGAGCCAAACCTCACCTGGATACTGGGAGAAAAGGTGAGCTTTGAAGGTCCAGGGTCTGGGTGACCCGCAAATCCCCAATCCTCTAAACACCACCCCGCTATGTCCAGCAAGGACAGCCTATCACTGCAGCATAAGTCCCTGACATGACTTTGGTGCCTGAGACAGGCTTCCTAGTCTCATCCCCTGCTCTGCCACTTTCAGGCTCTGTGATTTGGGGCTTGTTGAGCAGCCTCTCCTGGCCTCGGTTTGCTCATCTTCAAAGGGGGAGTGATTTGGGGGAGCAGTCACTGAGATCTTCCATCAGGAGAGCTTCCTAAGGTGCACAGTCACCAGGACCCTTAGGAGGTACAGCTGGTCTCATGGCTCAGAGCAGGGAGCTGACCCCAGGCCCAGCATTTGGAGCCCCAGTCACTGCACTAGACCAGGTGGGGGCCTTAGGAGCAGGTGACCCGTCTCTGTGACCTTCCTCCACCTCAGTGTCCATCCCATAGTGTCCCCTCCTCACAAGGCCCCGCCCACACTCTGGCCCCCATGGTGCCTGCTGCTCTGGCCCATTCCTTCTCCCCGGGTCCCTGAGGCCCCATAAATGCAGAGCAAATATCTACCCCAGGCCTGGAGCAAAGCCCCCATTTCACCATTAGGGGAAGACCTGGGCTTGCTGCCTCTACACTTCTAGTGCTCAATCAATGGTCTTCCTTCCTTTTCTCTTTGACCCCAAGCTGGGCAGAACTTCTGCTTTCCCATAGGCATTCTCAAACAGAGAGACCATTTCTGGTTGAGCTGAGTCGGGGTTGAAAGAAGACAATGGGGAGAAGCACCCCTCCCTTTCAGTCATCCCAGGAAGCAGAGGCTGGACTTGCAGGAGGAGAGGGGAAGGGATAAGGCTGGTGTGCAGGGGAGGAAACAGCAGAGGAAGAGGGACAGACAGAAGGTGCTGGCTGGGGGCTCCAGGACCCCAAGGCCCCAGCTGACTCAGGAGACATCAGCACCCCAGTGAGGGTGCTGGGAGGAGGGACCAGCCCCCTCCCCAGGTTCCCGAGACTGGGGCAGGGGCTGGGATGCAGTGAGGGGCTCCCGGGCCCTGCTCAACTCACCTCTTGATTATGCCAGCAATACCTATAAACACTCTGATCCTGGTGATTTCATTTTCATTGTCTTTAGTTGTACTGAAATATGAGCCTCCTCCACGCCCATACAAAACTATTAATGAGAGAACCAGGTGGGGAAGAGAAAAGAAAATAAACACACAGTGACATGTTATTATTTCTGTCCAGCAGAAGACTCAGCCCCTCCAGACAAGGGGACAGGTCTGAGAGCAGTGTGAGTTTGTGACAAGGGCTGGCCCAGACCCCGGGCCCTGGATGGTGGGACATGAGGGTGGTCTCCAGGGGTATGCTCTGGACAGGGGATCCCCAGCCAGACTTACCCCCTGCCCAGCAGGTGGGGCTCCACAGGAGGGCGAGGGTCAGCCACAGCAGCATGGTTTCTGGCTGGAGAGTCAAGGGCTCCTGGGGAGAAGAGGACAGGCCATCCCATCTCAAAGAGGGACCTCCCCTGACCTCATGGGCCCAACCATGGTGGGGAGGGGGGTTGTCTTACCTGGCCTGCAGAGTCTTGAGGTCCAGTCCTGGTGCTAGGAGTCTGGTGGTGCCTGGGCACCCTCCACTGGGCCATTTATACCCTTCTCCTGGGCCCTCTGGGCCCCCTCCTGGAGGAAGGAGTAAAGGGGCCACTAGGGGGGCAGGAAGGAGCTGAGGGTGGGGGTTCCTCCTGGGGCAAACCCCAGAGCCATCCAGTGGGGAGGCTCCCGGATGTGCTGTGTTTATTGTCTTGGCCCAGCAGCCTACACAAATACAAGGAGACAATGACAGGTATTTTGCTCTCACCTCTGGCTCTCTCTTCTGGGTACCTGCACTTGACCTTGACTTCAGAGGTGGGGAGGTGTCCTGAGAGCCCTTCCCAGTTGACCAAACAGAGTCAGCCTCACAGGGGTGCTTCAGGGTAGCTGCCTGCAGCAGCTTCATGGGGCTCAGGGCTTCTACCTCGAGCAGAGCATGGTTCAGGATCCAGAACCCCCCGTGGTGACAAGGAGAAGGGGTGCAGAGCATGGCCCGGCTTGTGCACGGCCTCACAGGAGAAGAGCTGGCCACCAGGAACCGGGGACCCTGGCTTCATCAGGATTGCAGTGCTGGGGGCCTGTGTCCAGTGGAGGCTCTGTCTAGCTGCCACCTCCCTACTCACACCACGCGGCTAACCCAAGGGTCAGCACACTATGGCCTGAAGGGCAAGTCCCACTCTCCATGGGTTTCTCTCTCACTACTTGTATGCTTAGAATACTGTTTACATTTTGATATGCTTAGAATAAATTTCAAGAAAATTTGCAACAATCGGAAAATCCTGAAGTTTCAATGTCATTGTCCATAAACACGTGTTATTGTTCACCATCTGGATACAGTCTGGGGCTAAGTCCAGGCTGGAAGTGGCACTGGGGAGCATGTTCCATGTACTTCATGACCTGGAAACATAAAATGTGTGGCCCTTCACCCACCACGTCAGGATTCCTGGTGGACCCCTCTTCCCTGCTTGGGAAGAGACCACATTCTGTCCATGGTCCTGGCTGCAGGGGCTGGGGGGCTTCATACAACAAGCAGCCTTTGTGCAGAGAAGGGAACAGAGGGAAACTTTGTCCAGAAGCTGGACCCTCCTTCTGGGCCTGCACTGGCCCCCCTGGAAAGGCTGCTTAGGGCTCAGGCCCTCTCTGACTCCTGTGGCAAAGGTGAGGCCCTCACCTGGCCTCCAGAGCTCTGCATATGCCCCCAGAGGCCTCCAGCCCTGTGATTCCTCTGGGCTGGGGAAGGGTAGGGCCAGCCAGCTGCAGGGGGCAGAGAAGCCCTCTCGGGGTCCCGGATCCTCCTCGGGAGGTGGAGACGCAGGAGGCCTAGGAGCCAGGAGCCTGGCAGGTATAGCTGCTAGAGGAAGGGGCCCAGAAGAGGCACAAAGGGGCTTGTGTTCCTGTCCCAGCCCAGAGCCGGGCACTTTTGATGAAAAAGCTGCCAGTTTGGGAGCCTTCCTTCTCTCTGCAGACTGCCAGGGTTTGAGCTCAGAAGGAAGGTCTGTTTGGCCGGGACTCCAGGAAGAGTACCTGGGGTGGGAGTTGGAGAAAGAGTTGGCTGCCAGCCTGGACAAGGAGGGGATGACAGGACTAGCCCAAGGGCACAGGGGGTGCATTTTCACAGAGCACACGATTATTCGAGGTGCACACACACGTGCATGCGTGCTCAGTGGCTTCAGTCCCGTCCGACTCTTTGCAATCCTAAGGACCGTAGCCCATCAGTCTCCTCTGTCCATGGAATTCTCCAGGCAAGCATGCTGGGGTGGGTTGCCATGCCCTCCTCCAGGGGATCTCCCCAACCTAAGGATTGAACCCACGTCTCCTGCACTGGCAGGCAGATTCTTTACCACTAGTGCCACCTGGGAGGCCCACATATANCAGTCTCCTCTGTCCATGGAATTCTCCAGGCAAGCATGCTGGGGTGGGTTGCCATGCCCTCCTCCAGGGGATCTCCCCAACCTAAGGATTGAACCCACGTCTCCTGCATTGGCAGGCAGATTCTTTACCACTAGTGCCACCTGGGAGGCCCACATATACACATACATAAGCTCAATCGGTCAATCCTAAAGGAAATCAATCCTGAATATTCATTGGGAGGATTGATGCTAAAGCTGAAACTCCAATACTCTGGCCACCTGATGCAAAGAAACGACTCATTGGAAAAGACCCTGATGCTGGGATGACAGAGGATGAGATGGTTGAGTTTGAGTAAGCTCCGGGAGATGGTGAGGGACAAGGAAGCCTGGCGTGCTGCCATCCATGGGGTTACAAAGAGTTGGACACGACTGAGCGACTGAACTGAACTGAAGCTCAAAAGGCACCACAGGCTTATAGGCAGATACACCTTCAAACACATACACCTGCCAGCTCTCCCAACAATAGGAGCTTGCACAAGCTTCTCCACGCATGTATACCATGCACACATAAGCACCAAGCCCTTGTCCCAGGGGAGTTCTGCCCTGCAGTCGCCTTCTTGCTGCACCCTCCCAGGGCTGATGTAGCCAGCTCTCTGCTGTCTCTTTTACAAGGATTCTGATTCCATTGAGAGGGCCCCATACTTAAGGCCCTCATCTCACATAAGGACTTCCCAAGGCCCCATTGCCCAACTCCCATCCTGTTGGAGCAGGGCTATAACATACGGATTTGGAGGGAGCCCAACTTTCAGTTCATAACCCATCCTGTGCGGACTCTAACTTATTTTCCTGCCTCTGTGTTTCCTGCTAATTGATATCTGTATCCCGAGGCTTGAGCAAATACAAATCAATTTTTCTGGACAAGGTACTTCAGAGTCGCAGGAGTGTCTTCTATCAGGAGGTGTGCGACGCTTGCTCATCTCTTGGTGATGGAGGCAGTTGCTGGACATCATTGCAAAAATCAATTTATTTATTTGATTGCACCATGGTGATATTATACGATTCCTTCTCCACTAATTAGCTCCAAATTGTCTGTAAAGAGTAAATTTCCTCTTCTATTTAATTATTCTGAGGTACAGCTCATGTGTGACTGGAGCCCGGGTCTCCCAGACACAGGGGTGACGAGCTGTCTGCAGGATGGCGTGGCTCTACGTCCACTCCAGGGAGGCCGGACCAGCTCCACCGACCTTGGCTCCTAGGAGGGGGTGGCCTCAGATGAGCCTGCTCTCCCCGGTCTCCTCTCGGCCACCTCCCTGGAAGGGCAGGACAGGAGTCCGAGAGGATTAGGGTGAGGGGCCCGCCAGCCATCACCGGGCACCGCCAACCCCTGAGCAGGGTCTGCAGGAGGAGGGGCCGTGGGGCTGGGCGGCCTCCTGCTGCTTCTGCTGCCAGATCTGCTGACTCCGAGGGGCCCTCCACCCCTGCNTGTTTCATACAGTTTAGTATGGCGGATTTGTTGAACCATTAAACCAGACTAATAACTCGTTAGTCTTGACTTCCTGTTATATGAGAAAAAATAACCCCATATTTTTGAAGCCACTCTGGTTAGGTTTTCTGATACTTGAACATATCCATAACCAGCAGAATGAGACAACATATTTAAGTTAAAAGAAAGAGATCGATGAGATAACTTAGACAAAAGAATTGAAGTCCTAAAATAGAACCAGCTTTCAAGGAAAGTACAGAAGTGAGCCTACAGATGAATCCAATACAGGGCCAAGAAATAAGAGGAGGAATCAGAAAAGCGGTGTCACAGGATGGCCAGGTTTCAAAAATGAAGTGGTGGGCACTGCTTTCATATGCTGCCAAATAAGCAAAGATTGTAGCATCCATCTTTGTGTGAAATGTTCCCTTGATATTTCATATTTTCTTGAAGAGAACTCTAGTCTTTCCCATTTTGTTGTTTTCCTCTATTTCTTTGCATTGACCACTTAGGAAGGCTTTCTTAACTCTCCTCGCTATTCTTTGAAACTCTGCATTCCAAAGAATATCTTTCCTTTGGCTATATCTTTCCTTTTCTTTGCCTTTCACTTCTCTTCTTTTCTCAGCTATTTGTAAGGGCTCCTCAGACGACCATTTTGCCTTTGTTCTTGGGAATGATTTTGATCACCGCCTCCGGTAAAATGTCACAAACCTCCATCCATAGTTCTTCAGGCACTCTGTCTATAAGATCTAATCCCTTGAATCTATTTGTCACTTCACTATATAATGATAAGGGATTTGATTTAGGTCATACCTGAATGGTCTAGTGGTTTTCCCTACTTTCTTCAATTTAAATGTAAATTTGGCAATAAGGAGTTCATGATCTGAACCACAGTCAGCTCCCAGTCTTGTTTTTGCTGTATAGAGCTTCTCCATCTTCTACTACAAAGAATATAATCAGTCTGATTTCGGTATTGACCACCTGGTGATGTCTATGTGTAGAGTCATCTTTTGTGTTATTGGAACAGGGTATTGCTACAACCAGTGCAATCTCTTGACAAAACTCTCTTACCCTTTGCCCTGCTTCATTTTGTACTTCAAGGTGAAACTGGCCTGTTACTCCAGGTATCTCTTGACTTCCTGTTTTTGCATTCGAGTCCCTTATGATGAAAAAGACATCTTTTTTTGGTGTTAGTTCTAGAAGATCTTGTACATCATCATAGAACCATTCAACTTCAGCTTCTTCAGAATTAGTGGTTAGGGCATAGGCTTGGATTTCTGTGATACTGAATGATTTGCCTTGGAAACGAGCAGAAGTCATTCTGTTGTTTTTGAGATTGCATCCAAGTACTGCATTTTGGATTCTTTTGCTGACTATGATGGCTATTTCATTTCTTCTAAGGGAATCTTGCCCACAGTGGTAGAAAAGGGTCATCTGAATTAAATGCTGCCATTCTGGTCCATTTTAGTTCATTGATTCCTAAAATGTCGATGTTCACTGTTGCCATCTCCTGTTTGACCACTTCTAGTTTACCTTGATTCATGGACCTAACATTCCAGGATCGTAGGCAATGTTGTTCTTCATAGCTTTGCACTTTACTTTATCACCAATCACATCCACAACTGGGCATTGTTTTTGCTTTGACTTCATGTCTTCATTCTTTATGGAGCTATTTCTCTACTCTTCTCCAGTAGGATATTGGGCATCTATTGACCTGGGGAGTTCATCTTTCAGTGTCCTATCTTTTTGCCTTTTCTTACTGTTCATGGGGTTCTCCAGGCAAGAATACCAAAGTGGTTTACCATCCACTTCTCCAGTGGACCACGTTTTTTCAGAACTCTCCACCATAACCTGTCCGTCTTGGGCACAATAAAGGACAAAAAAGATATGAACCTAACAGAAGCAGAAGATATCAAGAATAGGTGGCAAGAATACACAGGAGAACTGTACAGAACAGATGTTTATGATCCAGGTAACCATGATTGTGTGTTTGCTCACCTCAAGCCAGACATCCTGGAATGTGAAGTTGAGTGGGCCTTAGAAAGCTAGTGGAGGTGATGGAATTCCAGCTGAGCTCTTTCAAATCCTAAAAGATGATGCTGTGGAAGTGCTGCAGTCAGTATGCCAGCAAATTTGGAAAACTCAGCAGTGGCCACAGGACTGGAAAATGTCCGTTCTCATTCCAGTCCCAAAGAAAGGCGGTACCAAAGAATGTTCAAACTACCGGACAATTGTACTCATCTCACACACTACCAAAGTAATGCTCAAAGTTCTTCAGGTGAGGTTTCAACAGCATGTGAACTGAGAATTTCCAGTTGGTCAAGCTAGATTTAGAAAAGGCAGAGGAACCAGAGATCAAATTGCCAGCATCTTTTGGATCATAGAAAAAGCAAGAGAATTCCAGAGAAACATCTACTTCTGCTTTATTGACTATGCCAAAGCCCTTGACTGTGTGATTCACAACAAACTGTAGAAAATTCTTAAAGAGATGGGAGTACTAGACCACCTGACCTGCCTCATGAGAAATCTGTATGCAGGTCAAGAAGCCACAGTTAGAACCGGGCATGAAACAATGGACTGGTTCCAAATTGGGAAAGGAATACAACAAGGCAGTATATTTGTAACCTGGTTATTTAACTTATAAGCAGAGTACATCATGAGAAACGCTGGGCTGGATGAAGCACAAACTGTGCTGGGAGAAATACCAATAACCTCAGATATGCAGATGACACCACCCTTATGGAAGAAAGTGAAGAACTGAAGAGCCTCTTGATGAAAGTGAAAGAGGAGAGTGAAAAAGTTGGCTTAAAACTCAACATTCAAGAAGCTAAGATCATGCGATCCAGTCCCATCACTTCATGGCAAATAGATGGGGAAACAATGGAAACAGTGACAGACTTTATTTTCTTTGGCTCCAAAATCACTGCAAGTGGTGACTGCAGCCATGAAATTAAAAGATGTTTTGTCCTCGGAAGAAAAGCTGTGACCAACCTAGAGAGCATATTAAAAAGCAGAGACATGACTTTGCTGACAAAGATCTGTCTAGTCAAAGCTATGGTTTTCCCAGTAGTCATGTATGGATGTGAGAGTTGGACATAAAAAAGGCTAATGGCTGAAGAATTGATGCTTTTGAACTGTGGTGTTGGAGAAGACTCTTGAGAGTCCCTTGGACTGCAGTGAGATCAAACCAGTCAATTGTAAAGGAAATCAGTCCTGTATTTTCATTGGAAGGACTGATGCAGAAGCTGAAGCTCCCAATCTTTGGCCACCTGATGTGAAGAACTGGCTTACTGGAAAAGACCCTGTTGCTGGGCAAGATTGAAGGCAGGAGGAAAAGGGGACGACAGAGGATGACATGATTGGATGGCATCACCAACTCAATGGACATGAGTTTGATCAAGCTCCGGGAGTTGGTGATGGACAGAAAAGCCTGCATGTTGCAGTCCATAGGATGGCAAAGAATCAGACACCACTAAGCGACTGAACTGTAACTGTAACTATGAGGGACCCAGTCTTAGTAAAGCATTCACTCTAGGAACTTTTTTTTTCTTTTTAAAGTATAGAAATTAAGTCAACAGTTGTTGTACTTTCATTCAGTTAGATTAGATTTTGTGCACATAAGAACTAAATACTGAGATAATGATAATTCTACACCAGCAGTGAAGAGTAAGACGTGAGGATGTTAGTGAGGATATTAGTTCAACATAGTTGAACAGTCTCAGTGGAACACTTTCAGAAACGTATTTAATATCTCAGCAATCCTGAACCTGTAGGAAGGAAGGATTCTTTAAACTGAGATATTTGTATGTCTTTTGGGTTGTTTCTAAACTCTTTGAACATATTTACATAAATTTTTATGTTAACATTTTTTCAGATGTCCATAGCTTTCATTCAAAATTAAGAGGTTGTCTTGTGTTGGATTTCCCTGGCAGCAGACAAAAATATGAGTGCATATAGTTTATTTGGAAATCGATGCCAGGAAACATCAGTGGGGAGAGTAGTGGAGTGATCCTGGGAAAGGGGGGAAAAAGCCAATATGGATTGTGTTTTTAAGTAAGTTACTTTATCGGCAGCTGGGACTAAATTTTTCTGTTGAGGTAAAAGAATGTCCATCATATCTCAGATTGATTCCAGCAGAGGAGTTAAGGAGCTTCTGCCAGTTACTTGTTTAGGGATGCTCTCAAGAGCACTTAACCTCCCCACCATGTAGTCAGAGAGAAACCCTCATGTGAAGACTTGCGCACGCTTGCAGGTTGGCCTGGACTGGAACCATGTAAGTGATGAGGGGTTCAAGGTGAGGTGCTGCCAGCATCTGCTACAGAGGTAACAATAAAACACAATTTTATTTCTTGGTTAATTGAAGATTTTTTTTAAGATTAAAAAAAACTATTCTTTAATGTCACAGAATTTCCAGTTTTAAGTGGTAAGATTATTATGCTTATTTTTAAATAGTCCTTATCCCTTAGATATATACAGTGATATTTGTGGATGAAATCATACCTGGAATTTGCTTTAAAATAACACATTGGGGTGAATCAGGGTTGTGTCAATGGTTAAATAACTCATGTAAGACTGTCAGAAAACATGCTCTGTTGTCTTTTTCCTTTAATTGTAACTATCAAGTGTTAATAAGAATGGATCAGTGCCTTTAGAAATCTTTAGGCAGAACCTGTTTTTTATGGGTTGTGTTTTGCTGATGTTTCAGTGGAACATACTTAAATCACCAGCATTTTATTTAGACAACCTGGTTTAGTTATAAATAATTTTTAGTAGTCAGCTGGCTGGCCCCCAAATAAGGTGTCAGCATTTGCTTTAAATAAGACATGATCACCATCTGGTGGTGAATAACAGTAACTTTGGTTTGTATATTGCTTTATGGCTTATAAAGTATTTTCATATACATCTTCTCATTTATTGAAATAATTATAGAAGTTACAGTGAATTCATTTTGTAATGCTTTCTGCCAAGATTTATGAACCTGTAAGATGATATAGAACCTGTAAGATGACATAGTATGTTGCTTACATAGTTACTTCTGCTTGTTGAATGAATGTTGACTGAAAGAAAAGTATAAATTGATCACTTGTTAGGTAGGAATGAAGATAACATAAATTTCGTAATGGAATAGAATTCTTTTAAGTTCATATCTGCAGAACTGTCGTTAAAAGAAACATCCAGCTGATTTCCTAATACCTAAAACCATAGTATTGAATCAGAAAGGCATCTTTTAGTATGCATTTAAGTTTTTAAATTCTATAAAACATACATGATGTAGATAGAAATTTGGTACTCTGTAGAGGTCTAGTGTTCCAGGAAATCACTATATAGGTATTTATTTAGTTAAATAAATAAGGATTATATGACATCAAAGAGTCTGCCTTTATTTTCTTTCTCTTCTTTTCCTGTTTATGCCTAGTTCTTGTTCTCTCTGAATTATCAAAATTTGGGAAAAATGAAAATAATTTTTTAGCTAGTGTGCTTGATTTTTTGCTTTATTTATAGTAAATATTAAAACTGTAATATAATTTTCCCCATTATTTTGTTTAACATTATAGATACAATTAGTTCTTGTGGGTTAGCAAAGTAATTACAACTTGGCTTTGGTTTCAGTGGATACTACCTATTTTGCAGGTTGAGCATTGTTTGAAGGTGGTGTTTTTCATTTTGAGTAACAATGCTTGCTTTTGAATTCTAAAGCACAGTGTTTCTCAACCCTTTTCCTATGATCACATTTTTAAAGAGAAAAGTTTAAAATTTAATTTCTCCCTAGCAAGAGAAATTAAATGCTAAGGAGTAAGATTTTTGTCTCCTAGGGTTAAGTTGTGGAGAACCATAAACCATTATCTGAGATTTTTTACCCTTCTCCAGGACCAGTTTTTGCCCCCTTGGTTGCAGTATTGCTCCTATTGAGAAAATAAACTGTAGTGAACTTTGCTTTTTATAATTGGAAATTTTCCAGAAAGCAATTTGGAAGTGAAGTGATTGTTTCAGAAGTTTTTGTTTGTTTTAAATAAATTCTTATTCTTTTGTTTTTGGCAGCCCTGTGTCCTCCTTGCTTTTCTCAGGCTTTCTGTAGTTATAGTGGGCTGGGACTACTCTTCATTGCAGTATATGGGCTTCTGATTGCAGTGGCTTCTTTCATTGTGGAGCACAGGCTCTAGTGTGTGGGGTTCATAGTTGTAGCGTGCAGGCTCAGCAGTTATGGTTCACTGGCCCTGGTGCGAGCTGCCTTCAGTAGTTGAGGCACACAGGCTTAGTTGTTCTGTGGCGTGTGGAATCTTCCCGGACCAGGGATTGAACTCATGTCTCTTGCATTGGCAGGTGGATTCCTATCCACTGCACCACCATGGGAAGTCCTCAAAAGTTTTAACTGTAAAAATGGGCAGGAAAGTAGCAACAGCATTCTTGGGTGCACAACATTGTGAATGTAATTAATGGCACTGAAATGTACACTTAAAATGGTTAAGATAATAATTTTATGTTGTTTGTATTAAACATTGATCATATAAGCACCCCAAGAACCACTGATTTTTGTGCACTTTAAAAGGATGAACTTTATGGTATATAAATTACATCTCAAATCAGTTCAGTTCAGTCGCTTAGTGTCCAGCTCTTTGAGACCCCATGAACTGCAGCATGCCAGGCCTCCCTGTCCATCACCAACTCCCGGTGTTCACTCAGACTCATGTCAGTGATGCCACTCAGTCAGTGATGCCATCCAACCATCTCATCCTCTGTCGTCCCCTTTTCCTCCTGCCCTCAATCTTTCCCA